>JAYMSW010004279.1:0-11171 GCA_036897725.1 Erodium texanum
CGGCGAAGGTCAAGAGCTGTCCCTCTCCGACATACGACACGCCTTGGAGTTCCCACAACATTGGAGGCCTCCGAGAGTTGAGTCAAGGTGGTTCATCGACGCGTACGACAAGAATCATGTTCTACTCGAGCTTGCCATATTGGACTTCAACATTGTGCAAGCAATTCACCAAGAAGATCTAAAACACATGTCAAGGTAATTAATTAATTCCAATGTTTTCAAATTAATCACAATATGAGATTATATAGAGTAGTGTTTTTTATTTATTATTATTGGATCTTAAATCCCAATCTCAGGTGGTGGAACAACATTGGGCTTGCACAAAAGTACCACGACTTCAGCCGGGACAGAGTCATGGAATGTTTCTTGTGGGGCTCGGTGTTCTTATACGAGCCACGATTTCAACATTTTCGAAAGATCACTACACAGATCTATGCATTGATCTCAACCGTAGATGACGTTTACGACAACTATGCCACTTTCGAAGAACAAAAACTCTTCACTGCTGTGATCGAAAGGTGATTATAACTTCAATTCTAATTCACTTTTTCGTTTTTTTTATATAGAAACTTAATTTTAAGTCTGACCTAATACAAATAACGTCTCTCAGGTGGGATGTCAGCGCCATGGAGCAGCTTCCGGACTACTTGAAACAATGTTACATGGCCATCTTCAACTCCACCAATAATTTTGCTTACCAAGTGTTGAAAACACATGGGATTGACGTCAGCTATTACCTTAAAAAAACGGTAACTAATTAACAAGGTTGCATGAATTTGTTTTACTATTTATATTAATTTAAAATGAATTTTAAATATTACGTGCAGTGGGTGGATATGTGCAAATCCTATATAGTAGAAGCGGAATGGAACTATAGTGGCAACACTCCAAGCCTTGATGAATACATAGAAAATTCATGGGTTTCTGTAGGAATTCCTACGGTTTTGGTGCACAATTACTTCACTGTTGCAAACCCAATCACTGATGAAGCCTTGAAAGCGCTGGAAAATTATCACGATTTGATTCGTTACGCTGCACTCATTTTGAGACTTGCAGACGACATTGATGACGTAATCTCACTACTCTACATTATTCACCACATGCCTCATAATAAGTTTTTCTTTTTATTATTATCGCATGCCTTTAAATATGTGTTTTATTTTGATATTTTTTGCGAAATTATCAAAAAATGCGTCTTTTAAGTTTAACGTTCAAGTAAATTGACATTTTATTGATTTAGATGGAACATATCAATGTTTTTTTTAAAAAAAAATTGACGGAAATATTTCTTTTTTATTATAAAGAGAAGATTTTATTAAAAAAACTATAGCGTAAATTCCAAGATGAGAGTCATAATCGCAAACAAAAAATACTCTTTTTGTTTACAGCTACTTAAAAAATATATATTTTTTACATATAGCTCTTTATTTTACAAAAATACCCTTAACTCAAATATATATATATAAAAAATCATTTTTGAGAGAGTGTGTTTACCTTGTTCAATTATTCTCTATATCTAATCAAAATAGTTTTGGTAAATATGAAGTTAATTTTTTTTATATTAGAGTTAAAGACATTTTTGTTATTTTTTAGTAAAGAAAAAAAACTATCTGTAATTACATAAAATTTTAAATAGTATTTTTAAATTAGACTAATTATGCGTATCCAATTATAAATATTAAGCCTCGATCCTTTTATATACAAAATATATAAATTTGATTTGTTTTCGTTCAATTCAATTCAGGACTATCCATCGAACGGTGATTTTCCGAAAGCAGTACAGTGTCATATGCACGAGACCGGCGCGTCTCTTGAAGATGCGCGCGAGCACGTGAAGGATGTGATTAGCGCCACGTGGACGAAGCTGAACAAAGCAGCCGCAGGCTGTCCTTTTCCGACAGAGTATGTTAGAGCTGCGCTGAACATTGCAAGAATGGGACAACAAATGTACCATGACGGCGATGGTCATGCTTCCCAAAACCAGGCCTCCAAGAATCGCATCTTGTCTTTGCTCGTTCACCCTATCGCCGAGCCTTTCTAGATACCAATTGTTTACATATTATTTGCACGTGGGCTTTATGCTTACTTTTATTATTGTACTAAGCAAAATATTACTTTGCTGAATTTGTATCAATTGTTTTTTTAATGTATGTGCAGGAATCAATCATTTGATGGGAATGCACTTTGACACAAGATCATCAATAAATCTCAACGAAATAAAAAATAACATTATGTTTTTTAATTGTAATTTTGAGTTAGGTGGATTTGAAGAATTTTTAAAAATATGACTTTAAACCACATGGCTAGTCAGATGGTTAAAGGAATTGTTTTCTCTCTTAATCAACGGGTTTGAGTATAGGATTGTCAATTGCTTTTGACTCAGGTACGCATTTATGATGCTGTCAGGTTTAGTCTAGTCTGGTTATTAAGCGGTACGCAAGCTATGCTCATTCAAAGCTGATTGTAGGAATTGTTATTCCCATAAAGTCTAGAGTCTATAATGTTATTATCTTGTATGCCCAACAATTGATATGTATGTTTTTATGATTGATATATAATATATGTAGCATTTATTATAAATAAAAAAAGAGAGTTTATAATACGTTATCTTGGTTTCATCTATACATATACATTTTGGAGAACTACTGTGAATTATATGTAATCGAAAATATATTTAAATAAGACTAACAATTACAATATATAAACTAATTCATAAAACTAGTTAATTGTTGAAGGACATACATATCTTAAAGCATATCCAATACATTCTTTGTATTCCCTATAAAAAAACCATTTGTTGGGAGACAAAATTACAAAAAAAAAAATGTCATTCTAATACACTCTATCTCTACAGTGTTTTTATTTTCTCATTCTTTGTATGTGTATGAAGCCTTTATATTTCTCTACCTTCGTGTTTGTTATAATATGAGATTAAAACACAAGGGGAGCCTTGTATATTAGCTTGAATCTTTAGCACTAATACAAACTAGCTAATACAAGTTCTAAATATAATAGGTTGAAAAGAAACAACACACACGGTGCTTGCTAGTTTGAGGTTCACAAAGATATGTATACATTGGGTAGAGAGAAATATATATATACAGGGCTTGTTATTGGCTAGCTATTTATAGAGAGAAAATGTGTATTTATTATATAATATTAGGATTCAATTAACCTATACATTTAGCTATCTAACGAGAGCACAGGATTGATAGTCTTGAACCTTTGTGGTGGTCGTTGATTGTAGGCCACTTCACAACCCCTATTCTTTTTACTATAAGGTGAAAATGAAGGGTAGCTCTCTCCCACCAACGCCTTTGATTCCCACCGAAGTCACGCCGATGAGAGTTACAGTCACGGAAGTTAGATCTAGGAGGAGTGATCGTTCTAGAGAAGGGGATTAGTGCAAGATGTCTGTGGGTTCAAGAGAGGGCAAGCAGGTGAATGGGAATTTGGGGGAAGATTCTAGGCTGAGGTTTGCAGTTTTCATTTGTAATCTCCCGGAACAGACTTCACCGTTGTGGCTGGAGAATTATTTCAAGAGAGTGGGGAGAATTAGCGGGGTAATTGCTCCACGGAGACCCAACAAAAGGGGAAAGTTTTTTGGTTTTGTCTATTTTTACAAGGAAGATATGAAGGAAGCAGTGAGAAGCTTCAATGGAGTTAAGGTTAGAGAGAAACCCTTATTTGTGATAGAGGCTTGGTCAAATGGGGTTTGAGGGGTTTCTAGCTGTAATGGGACTTTAAGAAGGGAAAAATTAGGGTGTGGTTCTGTTCCGGTAGATGGGAGCCAGGAAATTAGGGATGAGTGTGGTGATGCAAGTCAAAAGGTTAGAGTCCGTTCATTTGCAGAAGTTGTGAAAAAAGGAACCTTCAAAAACGAGAAGTGTGCGGGGAAGGAGGTCCAGGGTGTGAGGAAGTCGATTTTTGAGGGCCTGCTGGCTATGTCCCATCTAAACAGTTCAGCTGGGTGCATCCAGGAGGAGATTAGTAGAGAAGGGGTTAGAGATATTGAGGTCAGGACTGTTGGTAGCAGGGTATATCTTATTACTTGTCCGGATGAGGAGTTTGGTAGGGTGTTGAGTCAAGATGGCTAGAGTTGGTTGAGGAAATGGTTTGATTTCTATCCAGGGAAAGAAAAATTGTTTGTTGAGGGAGCTGTTTTCAAGTGGATCAGGATTGATGGTATTCCGCTACATGGTTGGTGCAAAGAAACTATTAGTCATTGCTGGAAAATGTGGTTCGATGATTATGGTCCATAAGAGTTGCTTAGACGGAGTCGAGTGTGGTAAGGCTTATGCATTGATTCACACCAAGTCTATGGCCAGTTTAGTATTAGAGATTTTGGTTTCAATTAGTGAAGTGTTATTCAAAGTATTAGTAAGGGAGATTGTTTCCTCATTGGTTCCTATTAATTTGGCCGGTTTGCAAGGTTGTTCTTCTGAGTATTCTGATTGTTCAACGCATTCAAGTTCAGATTCTGGGTCTGGGTTCAAGGAGTTCAACTCTCGGGAGTATTCTGGGAATACTGGTCTCAGGGATAGTAAGAAAGTTGGAATCGAAGGGTCAAAAAGGGACTTATAAGATACTAATGAAGGAGGGGGTGATTCTGCTGATTCCAATATCGACTCTAATTCCAAAGATCAAGTTAATGGAAGGTCAGAGGAGGTTCGGGAGGGCAATTCCGCAGAAAATGATGTAAGGGAATTAATTGGTGGAGCCCAGGAAGTTTGTGGGAGTTTGAATTCAGTGAATCCAAATGGTTTGAACTTGGCGAGTGAGAACACGGTGGGTCTTAAAGAAAGAGGTTTGACTTTTGGTGGTAAGAAAGGTAAGGAAAGGAAAGGTTCAAAGAAAGGAAATCAGAATTTATTTCATTTATGAGTCTCGTTCAATCAGCGCTTCAGAGGAGGTGGTTTCTAATTCTGGGGGATTAGTTAGCCAATTTCAGAGATCGAGTGGTGGCAGAACCAAGGCTGAGGCTAAAAAATCTTAGGATTTCTGCAAAGATTTAGGATATAAAGCTTTAGTTGGGGAGGAGAAGGTGATATAACAATTCCACTCCCTTCACTCTAATATAGGTAAGAAGCTTGATTTCATTCAGGAGGTGAAGTAAGAAGGTTCAAAGGGTAGTAGTTCAGAATTCGAAAGCACAAAGGGCGAGGAAAATGAGGGAGAAGTTTCTTTGGCTTCTCGCTTTGTAAGTTCTAAGAAGTGAGTAACATGAAATATTTTGGTTTGGTGGGTTCTTGTCTTCAAATCCCAAATGTTTGTTTTGTTATGGTCTAGAGAATATTGGTAGGAGCGGTGGAAGTCAGAGTGCTTTCAGTTTTGTTTTGAGTGTGGTGGTTTGGTGGGGCTATAGTGGTGGTAGTGTAGTTGCTTTAAGGAGTTTTGGCATATTTTTATTGGCGCAATGTTGCAGTATTCTTTGGTTCCTTATTGGGTGTTTTTGAGTTTATTGGTTGGACTCGAGGTGTGCTTTTCAGCTTAGAGTTAAGCCTATTAGTCGGGGGTGTGTAGATTTGTCTTCAAATTGGTTTAGGGATCCCGGCAGCTTGCCGTTGCTGTTGAACCCTTCATCCCGTAACATGTGTGGGAGTCTTTTCCGATGGGTTCTGTTCATTCTGGTGGGTTATTTGTTCTCTTGTTTTGGAGTTCTTTGTATTTTTGTATTTTTGTTGAGTGGTTGTGTTGTGTTTGTAATCTATTATCTATTATATATATAAAAGTAAAACCATTTGAATCCACGGGTCATCTTTATATTTCAGGGTTTGGCTTCTTTTGCATAGTTGCTATAAAATTACCCTAACTACTGAATATATTTACGCATCATGCCACTAGGGTTTCTAACCTAAGCATCCGCATGGTCTATGGCATTGTCATAATTGGCGTACTTCTCCGCCATATACTCTCCCTCCCGCCGCTCCATCTTCTCAATGGTCATCCTCTTCAGTTACAGCAGTTTCTTCTCTTTCCCGTATGCTCTCTGTTCCCTTCCTCTGACGCTTCCATTGAATTGGTTTCATTGTTATTGTTCAAACTTCTCTTTCCCGTGCAGTTATGGAGAAGACAAGTGCCCAGAATGGGCAATCATATAATTGCAAGGCGTTGTCAAAGCCCTCATTTCACGGTACTATCCAGAATCTCGAAACCGGATCCCTCTGCCGACGCTCTTCTCAGGTATGTATTTATCACATTTTTGTTCTTAATTTTCAGTTTTATTTCAGTTTCTACTATACCAATGAATGGTTTGGACTCGCTTTCAATTTGGGGAAATGGGACCTTTTAGGGTTTATTGATGGAATTGGAGTTACATTAAGCAACTGAGTTGTAAATGGTAACATATATCGTAGCTATGGTTCAGGAAAACTATACTTTTACTGTTGGGTATCATGAATTGACGGGCACAAACTCTCTGTTCCTTCCTCTGATGCTTCCATTGAATCTTAGCTTTTTCTATTTTGATGGGTTTTCATTGTTACTGCTCAAAGCTCAAAAACCCATTTCAGAGCAACGGGAATGGTGGTATATAGTATTGTTTCTGTGATGGCAAGCGAAGACCACCACATCTGAGAGATGGTCATGAACAAATTTACTTTGGTTATTTATAGATATCGATCACAATCTATGATCAGTTCTTTATGTTGTAGCTTACTTTCTTAATTGATGGGTCTGCAGTCTCTTTGCTGACAAAGCAATTCAAGGGTGCTGAGAGGACTGCCAGGGCATTCAAGGAGGAGATTAAGAACATGGGTTTTCCCTTTATTCTCCACTTGCAAGCATCACCACCTCTGTAAACAAAAGGTAATATTTTTCCCTTGATTTTCCCCTTGATCTCTGAACTTTAGTGTTTATCGATCACTTTCAGACATGGATTATAATTTTTTTGGTCTCAGAGGTGCAATTTAATGGTGCAAATGCTAAAAGGAATGATTATAGGTGCTATTGATGTGATACTACAAGTATAGACATGTTCCAAAAATTAAAGCCTAGGTCATGTTTAAATAAGTAACTTACTAAAGATGATATGCTTGACTGCTTATTTGTTGAGGATATGATTACCTTTAGTTATACTGATGTGATATTTTACCTTTAGTTGGGCTTAAAGGTGGAGATGAGTTTGATCTTCACTGTGAACTGTCAAGGAGAGGAGAGAGGTGTCTGGTTTATCCTCCAAAGGATTATAAGATCCCTTTCATATGGTCCATTGGCAAGGGTGTGATATGGAGTGCCAATGTGAAGATTATCGGAGACCAATTTCTTTCCTCAAGAACCATGAAAAAGAAGTACTCTTGATCTTTTAACTTTCATGTTAGTTTCATTGTATTTAGACAAGCTGATTATTATTCAGTTTTATACAGAGCTATTTATATTTTTACTGCCACTTTCATTGTTCTTGTGAAATGTGATGATCTAATTATGTGGGAAATTAATTTTATATATGTCCTTGTGACAAACTCTGTAGGTTAATGTTACTAGAAGAGAATCAAATTGATGGTCATTCTGAAGATGGTTCATTTTTTGATGGGGTTAAAGATTATTCTTGCCAAATTTCAGAGATGCTTTTTGCAGGATACGAAACTGACTTGCTTCAAGCTGGTGTAAGTTTTTCCATCTTAATTTCCCCTTGATTTTCCACTCGAACTCTGAATTTTAGTGTTTATCGATCACTTTCAGACATGTGTTTTTGTTGTTTTGATCTGGAAGATGCAATTCAATGCTGACTTGTGTGAAAGGTTAGCATTGACCACCAAGGATCCTTTTCTTCATCAATATTTACACATTCCGTAAATAAGGTCATAACCCTAGAGCACAGAAAAAACTTTATTAGTTTCAGATAAAAAATAAAGATTATATGTTGAAAAGAACCAACTAACTAAATAATAAATAAGACTATAGGAACCATGAGTAAGCCTTTTCCAACCGACATTGGGGTCGAGTACACGAATCCTTCAACAAAACTCCCGTTAGTTTCAAGCCAATGGATGAAGTGATTCTTGAGGTAAGAATTTGAATGTTTGGCAGAATGGTTTGGTATTTGTGATCGATACTCACTAAAAACTATTTTAGGTAAATGAAGAGCAAGTGAAGATAAAAATTCTACACTGTTCTTGATAACTTGCGAGCATGTTTTTCGAATGCCTTCATTCTTGCGTTGATTGAAGATTCTGTATATTGGCACTGGTATTATATGGTATTCAATGAATTCTATGTTTTTCTTGGATCTTATTCAGTCAAGAACTGCCCATTCAGAGTTATTATGACTATATGCTTTTCTTTAATGATTTGTACAAAAATATCATGTTTGCATCTAATTTTGTAAAAGAATTTTAATGTGAGATTTCTTAAACACAGGGAGTGTAAAATCCTCATGTCCACGTTATTCAAGTAGTTCATTTTTTCTCTTCTCTTCTCTTTTCTATTTTTTTTCCATTATACTTATGTCATGTTCTGTATGTGAGTTGTCATCACATTATTCAAGTTAGAATTGCTTGCAATCCCAGTTAGAATTAAGCAAAATTGTAATGCCGATGTTATTGTTCGGAAGGTATTATTACATCTATTCTTTTTTTCAGTGCACAACATATTCAAGAAGCAAAATATAATTATGTTTCATAGTGCTTATTTCATTCTTAATTTTGTTTATTCTCAACATTCTACCCATTTGGAAAAATTGTTGACATAAAACAAATTTCTATCCACCAAGGATCTTCATTCTTCATGACACTAGGTAAGAACCTTGTGCATCTGTGAGCAACGCTTGGTTGATCTTGATAAGGTAAGTCGAGAAGAGCTATAATATTTCTTATTTTGTGCCAGATTGGTTCGATGTATTGATTGGAACTATGTTTGATTTTGAACACTTTATTTTAAATGATAGCTAAATCCAAAATATTAGCCAATTCATGCATATTACTTATTCAGCTTCAAAATTTTCATTTAAGAGAGATTATGTTTATTATTCAGTTTTACATTAGTCTTGCCCATCTGTCCTTTTAAGCATATAGAATGAGTATGTATTCTAGCATATAATGCCCCGTACTCCTTTTTCAATAGGTTTGTTTATGGCTTGAGGAAGTTCTTTGGGGAACGAAGACAATATGGGTATGCACCCTTTCAAAGGGGTTTTAAGAGTTCTGAAATCTGTACAATAACACACTTTGCAGGCGATGTTTGATTTTAAGGCTATAATTTGCTTTCTTATAGACATTTATTTGTGCTTAGAATAGGCTTTTGGTATAATTTTGTGTTAAGCGAGGAAGCTAATCTGTTTGTAGATACATTGATTTGTTCTATGATTTTGTTTAATTTAAGGCAGGCTGTGTGAGAGCTTTATGAGACAATTCCAAGTGTAATTGGAGGAAGGAAGAAATTCAGATGAACAAGATGATGTTTATTGGCAAAGCTTTGATATTGGTTTCATTGATTTTCTTTCTAAGAGTATCTTCTCTTATTAATTTCTTTTTACAATTTCAATTGCGGGTCATGATCTGAAAGAGGATTGAAAGCTTATGCAATAAAATAGAGATATTTAACTATGATTACCATTTGTAAAAAGAAAAAACTAAGATTACCATCATTCAGTGCATATACAAATTTTATCATATTTTTTCTTCTTCTGATTTTAGTTAATTCATTAGGGGTGGTTGTGTTAAAGGTTGAACTCAGTTGTTTGTCAGCATCGTTGTTCGAAACTATAGAATAATTTGTACAAATAGTCATTGGTAGCATCGTGCGGTGTATCACACTAGTTGAATTTTTTACTTTTTGCGAGATGTGCAAAGAATTTCTTTCCATTGTTCCGATCTTAGGAACTTTGGTCTTATAATGAGAATTTCTCACTTTCGCTGATAAAAAAAAAAAGGATCAGATGATACTGGGAAGAAGAAATATGTAGTTTGAAAGTGACTATCTTTCCAAATGCTCAGGAATAAACCTATATGGACGAAGTCCACATGTACTAGAATCTTTATGTAGATGTCGTCAATGAAGGGATGAAAACATATGAGATTTTTCAAGTCAATATCCTTCTCGAGAAGTTTTTGCCCTTCTCGAATGAATAGCACAACCACCTGAAGCACAAAACGAAGAACACGACCTTTGAGGAGCTTGTTGCGCACATAAAGACCGAAGAAGCAAATTGTGTAAAGGAAAAGTTGGAGTCTTTGTCATTCCTTGTGCAAAGGCTAATATTGTCGAATCTAGTGGGCCGTCTCACGTCAACAAATTCAAACCGAAGCTAGAGGACCTTCCAAGAAAGAACTACTCAAGAAGCAAGACAAGATTGGAAAACTTGAAGGCTTAATCCAAAAGTCAAACAATATCTGTTTTGTCTATAGCAATGCTAACGACCTAGCATTTAGTGCATCTAGCTCTATGGAAATATGAAGCCACCTACAAGGGCATATATTGCTGAAAGTGATGAGATTGTACTTGCTATGGTCATAGAGGCCAATGTGGTTGCCAACACCATTGATTGGGTATTGGAATCCACTTCTAACAAACACCTCTACAACTCTAAGGAATTGTTTTGCTAGTTCGAATCAGCTGCACATGCAGAAGTCGTTTACATGGAGAATGAATCTGTCTCCTATTGCTAGAAAAGGGGAAAATCTTGCTAAAGATCACTTCTGGGAAGATTCCTTCTCACTTAGATGCTCTCTGTATTTCCACACTTCGTCACAACCTTCATAAACATTAATTTCATAAGTTTAAATGCAAAATTGTAAACATTAAGTTTCCTACTTATGTAATCGATTAAGATTTTAATGAGCTTACATGGTCATCCCAAGTTGGAAAAGTATACTCAATTTACATGATATTTGCATTAATCTATATCTATATATAAAGGGGCATCATTAGAGGCTGAGGTGGCATGCTCACTGTTCTTCCTTTTGGTTCTCCTGTTTTCTCTGATTTCTGTTTTTTTTTATAAATGATTTCCAAATTGTCTATTCTATCCTTATCAAAAGATCTGGTTTTGACTGATTTCTGATTCCTTTGAAATCGCTAGGTTTGGCCGATTCTCCCTTTGAAATCCTTCTTCAAGCATCCTTGTATCGAAACAATTTGCCTTGCACATGCGATTTCATCATCATGTCTTCATCTTCCTTATTGAAGTGAAAAAAATTTCAATTTCGCTTCTCATTGAGCGAATTTTTTTTTTT
>JAYMSW010004280.1:0-11171 GCA_036897725.1 Erodium texanum
TAAACATAATAATATATATATGCGACAACCTCCATATTTTCAGATGTAAAAGATCCAAATATTATTGACAATCACAGAGCACACTCATGGGACATGTAACAAATACAAATTAATATGAAACATATATAAATAAGGTTAGTATAAATAAATTCGCGATACTTGAGCTTTCATGCTGATAACATGTTATAAAAATGATAGTATAAAAGGATGTGGTATGATATGATACTTGTGAATGCTAATTCTCAAAGACAAGGTCGAGGAGACTTGTATGGTAGTCCTTTTTTTTTTTTTACACAAAGCAAAGAGTACATGAGTTGATATATATAAGGCAAAAGCACCTATTAATATAATAAAATATTATATACATTGAACCTGAATCTATCATGTACAGATGTATTGAACTAAAAACAATCCTCCTTTAAGAGAGTGATGATATTTATACGAGTTTCACAATTTCAGTTGGTGGACCACATTTTACAACATGCACTTTCTTTTTCCTTTTTTTGTTTGAAAACTTGAAATTATTTTAGTCTCCAAAAAACTTGAAATTATTTTCAAATTTTGTTCTAGAAATTATATAAAACTACTTTTAGAATCATCTCTGTCAAATTTGGAAGAACAAAATTATTCATTTTAGTTTACTTTGTTATTTCTGACACGATAAGCTGTAACGAGATTGTCATTCCGTCTCAATGCAACTTTTTCTTTTATTATTATTGAAAACTTGAAATCTTATTTATGTTTCTTCCAATAAATTATATAAAACTATTTTCAAAACTTGCCAAATTTGGAAGGACAAGATTATTCATTTTGTTAAACAAAAAAAATTATTTTCCATAGAACGCGATTGTTATTTCATCTCAATGCAAAAAAAGTTACCAAAGTTTGGTTTGATAGAGATTGATCGGGAGACTTTTGTTTATTTTCAACCTACTCTTTTTACTATGAATAGAATCAAAAGTACCCACCTAAATTCAAAGCTTTTATTTTTACTTTCAAGACTCTAATATATATTTTATATATAATTCATTCAAATTCTTTAGTATTTTTTAATGTAATTCTTTGTACTTGATCTAACATATGCTAATAACATTCACTTTTAGGATATGAGATAGATTTTGTTGAAAAATAATTTTCAGATCGGTGGTTTTGAATTCAGTTGGACGTTGGACCAACTGAAAAGTGTTACAATAATTGTAAGGAGAAAAAGAAAAAGTGAAATAAAACATTGATCACATCAGGATATGTACTTGATAATTATAGAGCAAATGTGAAATATTATTGGTATCAACATAGAGGTTGTGATTGCCAAATAAAATGAGGAGACAGTTGCAAAACTTTAAGAAGATGCAAAAAAATGGTTTGCATAATTATGGAAGATGTTCTTCCATACATGGAATTTTGGGACATCAATCTCGGACCAAGTGATCTTGTCGGACCATGCCATGTGTGATTGCTTCACAAGGTCGACGATGATGCTCCAAAAGGATTAAAGCAACCAAATCAGAGACCCGATGATGATGGCTTCAATTTTGTCAATTGATAGAACTATTTTGTTTTGCTTTTTATGTTTTGCAATTGACTTCGAGATTATATCTCATTTTTGTCCTCAATTTAGATTTCTTTTTCTTCATAGAGTATAGTAATTAATTAAAATAATCTTTAACAATCTTATATATAAGAAAAAAAAATTTAACACTAAACATATTAAGTTTGGAACCTACCTAGTGTTTATAATACTACTATCTCACACTGTCGTTCAATATATATAATTTTATACTTGATATATAATATATTTGATAACGTAAAACCATAATAAAAAGAAAAAAATTATTACGTAGAATAAGGTGATAAAACATCTACAAATGACAATTACATTGAAATGCTATATAAAAAGAAGTTAGCGCATGCTCTGACCCATTATATTTCCATAATCAATGTACAAACCAAACTTAATAACAGCAACAAATTCAGACATAATCTACACCTTGATATATAATAATGATGATGCAAATTAAGACATGATAATGAAATTAAAATGAACACATAATAGAAGAGTATGGGGATATATGATATGAGATCACATATAACGTGCATGGAATATGTATTTATTAGGTCACAAACATCAAAATCATTCAATTCAATTAAAATGCCCAACCACTTGCTAGTAGGTCCATTACCTAAATATCCCCCACCAATTTACTTATCTTTTTCCATTATCTATCACTTTAACCTAACCTTTCATATCTTATGCCCTTATCACAATTTTATGATATCAATTCATCATTTTAAAGATAAACATTACTAATTCCATATGTTTATTTTGCTTTCTTTCTAATCTATTGTCGTATCCTCCTAATTTATGTACTAAAACATCATTAAGAGCTTATGAAGCTGACAGTTAGCGGAGTTGTTTTTTTTGGACACCTATCCACCACCAAAAAATAGCAAAACCAAAAAAAAGTAGGGTTATTTCTTTTAGCTAGTATAGATCGAGTTTTGATAGGGAGAACAATTGTTATTATTTGTAATTGTGTTGTTTTTTTTAAATCCGAAATTGTATCCTTCTATTTTCTTTACTAAAACATCGTTAAAAACCTATTAGTATTAGTTGAGAGTTATTTCTTTTGATCATAAGGGAAAAAATTCTAATGGGATAGTAACCAATACTATTTATAATTTTTATAATTCGTTATTTACAACTATTTATCTTATATACCTGTTTAGTACCTGATTGTATTGATGAGTGGTATACAAATTATTATCCAAAACTCACGTAGGATACTGTTTAGGTATTGACAAATTATCCAAAACTCACATGAAACATTTATTAGGTAAAGACAAATTATCCAAAACTCAAGTAATTGTGGGAATAGACACGTATATTTTGAAAACTTTTATAATCAAGTTAAATATGTCATACGATAAAAATAAAAAATAGACAAGAACTTTGCTATATATATAAAGCCAGTCTTCAAGGGATATTCCAAATTCTTTTTACAAATACACTTTTTCTTAGGGTTTAGATAAGGTTTATATTTTCCACTAACTTTTCAAAAGCACACATAAACAGGAATTCTTTGGAAGAAAACAAAGACTTGAGGAATTATTTTTATTATTTTTGTTTTTGTAGTCAATGAAAACCCAAAAGAGAAAAATAGTGTTTATAAATAAACAAATACATAAAAGCCGAGAACCAAAAAATAGAGGATAAGGCAAACACCAGAGAACAGAAACTATCCTTGTATCTCACGCAAACATACCCACCTAACCTAACTACCAACCAACACATTATCCAACCGAATCATCATTTGTTCATGTTCACTTACTTCACACTTTTGTTGTCGATCGTTTTTATTATTATTATTATTTGAAACCATCAAAATTTATCTTTGAAGATACGGTACGTTTAAGTCTAACAATGCAGTTATCTTTCAAACTTTACATTTTTATATACTTTTATGCCTCAAAATAAACGTTTTTTTTTTTCAAATGATAATTTTGTTGAGAAAATGATTATATCAACAATATAAGTTCACATAACAGCGTGAGTGAGATAAAAGAACATTAACTTCATTAATTTGTGGGTATCAATAGAAATCAGAATCGAGTAGCTTAGCAATCAAAAACATTAAGACAAGGTAGGAAGATAGAGCTATAAAATAAAATAAAATGTTTGTTTTTAACTATTTAAGCGATAGTAATTTTCATTGAAATAAACTCTATCCAAACAATAAACATCAATTCTATGTAGGGATAATATAAACAATACAATAGAAGAATACACATAATTAAGCAAAAGATTGTGTCATCAGTCACTTGAAACGGCTGAAAATTACACAAGTAAATAAACTAATGTGAGTAACAAGATCCAGTAAATTAGGTGTCAAAAGAGACAAGGTTTATTATGTCTGACTTTTGTTGCTTCTGGTTTATTATGTTTGGTTGATATTTCTTGTTGCAACAAGGCTTGTATATATATAAAATAAATAAACAAAGTATTTTCTCATGGAATAGGACACATTTTTGTTCTAAAACATAATATTATTCCTCTCAAAGATTGATTGTTCATCAACTCATTTTACTTCAGTAATATTCGAATTGACTTGATATTGCTCAAGTAATCTTGTTCCATGATGCTTGATTCTCTATTGAATTGATTATATGTAAATGTCTCGTACTATTGTTATTACAAATAAAAGATTATCAACTTATTTTTCATCTCACGTGACGAGATTAGATTAAAAGATTACATTATAAAATCCACTTACAAACAAAAGAAGCACATAGTTTTTCTCATTTTCTTGTTGTTCATATACTGAGACATGATTAATCAAAACCCGTGTCTTTAGGATCAGTCGGCCACATTGAAAAACATTATTAAAATATTAATAAATATTCGGTTGAGCAATCCACCACCATCACGTGTAATCTTCATATATTATGATATATAATCCCCAAACTATGAAGTGTGTGTGCATCTACAGTATCTCTAAACTCCGAATTAACACGATAAATTAATGCATGTCGTTTAATCACAAAACGGCATTCACAAGGAAAGTTCAGTGCATCTTCTTTCCTGGGTCTTGGTCGTCGCCTTAATTTACATCGGTCATCACGGCAGCGTCAGTGGAGGAAACGAGGCAGGTGGGGCCAGGGGACCACAATAGCATAGCGTGGAGCTGTGGGGTCCACATTTGATTATCTCTCAAAGATATAGGTGGAGAGAAGGAAGTGAGCTCAGGACTCGAGGCAGGCAACAACAGGACGAGGTCACGGTTATTGTCGGTTTAAGACAGTTTGCCATGTTAGGGACACGTGCTGCTCTTATCTCCTTGTTAGTTAGCTCCGGTCGGGTCCCACACCGCCTCGTGACGGTTGACCGTTCATGCGTACGGGTACAAGTGGGCCCCACGGACCAACCGAATAAACTTCCTCTCCTGCCGACAAATTACCCTCATTAACATTCTTAATTTTTACCTAATTTCGAATTATGTTACTGCTCAGATTTGGAAGTAGAGTTGAGAACCGGCTTGTTCGGTCACTCACTTACACGGTTACATGTTTGAATTCTTTCGAGTATTAAGTTTAATATATATTTTTTTGAAATATTATATATATATATATCATTGAATGATCACATATTATATCGAACCTATAGGATAACGCAAGACATAATTATATACAAAGATATTGATGTTAGAACTCGAACCCTGATCTCATAGAACCTAATTCGAGTATTTGATCAGTTAGACAAACAAGTTTTGATAAGTTTAATATTAATTCCCTTCGTATATATGAATTATACAAATACAAAGAACAGTAATCTCGAAAATAAGAACATTATTCAGCAATCAATAACTCCCTTAAACCAAGACACTTTGAGATTGGTTAACTTGTAAGTCAAATCCTGAAATATCATTTCAAATCATCAATCACATGGAGAGATATATATATGTTCTTTTATAATTATTATTTTTGTAAATTTAAAAGTTTTACTAGAGGTTGCTTAATGAAGTTAACTATCAATCTGTGATAGTCGTAAAGATGGTAATAAGATCATAATCTTCAAATAAACGATAGAAAGTTTATAAAAATATCAAATTATTTATCTGTTCAATCAAACAAACGGAATAATTCTTTTGCTTAAAATCAAATGACATTTAGAATCTTATTTAAACAAAATCCAATTTTAAAGTTCCAAAAAAGTTCAATATTATAATAAGTTATGAAGCATCCCGCATTGTTAAATGTTAATACAAGTGTGGTTGTGGCAATACTTTGAATCACATAAGACCATGACAAAATTCAAATTTTGTTAAGACATTAAAATTGTTTATATTTCATAGGAATCTTAATTAACTTTGGTGACTTATTAGTGCTAGCCCAATGGATAAGGGAGTCATTTCTCTTAACAATTCAGGATTAAATCTTGGTGGTGTAAATAATAATATTATTTAAGTTGTTTGTGTTAGTTGCAATTGTTTGTCTTGAATTATTTTATAATATTATTATTTTCTTTTGTATGATTAATAGTTTAATATATATATTTTCATAATTGATTTATAATATGAGTGACAATTTTCAAGAAAAGAAAAGAAATAAACTTTGGTGTAATTAGCATATATGAAAATAGAAATGATGGATCAGAGGACTTGTACTACCTCAAAAATGACACTTTGTCTTGATGAGATATTTATTTATAAATGCATATAATATAAGGGTGTTGAGTTGCTTAACCAATTAAGGGTTAGAGAGAGTAATCTAGGACTTAACCTTTTGCTTTTCCTCCAATTCATTTAAGTTGACCATCTAGACTTTTTCAATGATCTAGCAATGCAATCCCAAAAATCCGATCGACTGGTCAAAAAGGACTTGCTTTTCAGTCTTTGCCATGCGTGATCTTCTTTAAGGTTTTTGTTAGTTTCCACAATTATTATTACACTATAAAAGTTTTTAATACCCTGAATTAAGGATATAATAATTGCAAAACCTAGATTGTTGGGTCCGGCCATTAATTGAAACATATAATTAGTTAATTAATTCACACGCCATCCTATATATGTTGACTTGTGCTCTGTTTATAATTAGCAGCTTAACGATCAACCGCTCATTGATCTGATGCTTGGTAATTAAGTTCGTTGATCTCCCCCCCCCGCCATTTTATTAGTAAAATACTCGTTTTAAGTACCTATATAATTCAAATAATGAGATTTGGTTATATAATTATAGGAAACGTGTAATGAATTGGGTGGGCAGTTAAGAAGACGAGTCAGCAACACGCATACATGAGAAGGAAAAGAAACGAAGAATCCAAATCATATCACTGCCTCGAGTTGTAGCAGAGAACGTGTTTTGGTTGTGTACGAGAGGCCATAACTTGGCCACCTAAGCTTATTCTAAACCTCATGCACTCCATTTATGTAACGTTGGTCAAGGGTTAAAAGAGTTTTTTATTTTCTTTCTGTTTTATTAAGACGTAAATTTCCATGAAGATGATAAAGTTGTTATTTATTATTAGTTGATTATTTATCTGTCTTGTGTTATCTTAAGTACGTATTTATTGTGTTATCTTAAGTACATAAGTTATCTTTAACCTATCATTCACTTTACACTTACACAAATGCAAGTGTACCGACTAAGACTTGAATCTCTAATCTCATATAGGTGAGAGAGTTTACTGACCATCATACTAATCCCCATAAAACAATTTGGTTTTGGTGGGGATAATAAAATTGTTATTTATCATCTGTTAGTCGGTAGTCTGTCTTAGGTTATCTTATGTACACATTTATTGTGACGTCTAGGTTCGATCCAGTTGTTAAACAATACGTGAGCTATGTTTATTGTAAATGTTAAGAATCTTGTACGCTCAGTAATTCTTATATACCATATATATATATAACATTTATTTTAAATAAAAAAACCTCATGCATTCCCATTTTTGTTCCTTATTTATTAATTTTTAAATTTCTTTACTCATTCTTGTCTAGTCTCGCCAAGCCTCTTCGCCTTGTTACGCTCAAATTTGCCCCAGCACTACCAACCACATTCGAGCACGCCCAGCCTTGCCCAACCCCACCCAAACTCACTCAGGCCCTCCTTGTTGTGTCTAGATCCACCTAGCCCGATGCTTCCGAGAGTTAGATGATCGTAGAGTTCGTTCAGATGAAGCTTTTTTCGGGTCGTTATTTAGTTGTTGTTTTGTTTTAGTTGCTTTTTTTGTTGTCTTTTGTTAGTTAATAAGTTGTCAGCGTTGGCTGGTTTTGTACCAGAGTCGGCTGGGTTAGTGTCAGACTTTGTCTGTTTAGATGCTCATTCAATGCGTCAGGTCATTTCATTTAGGTCTAAATTATAAGCGGTACGCGCGTTATGCTCTATGAGAAGTTGCCTGCAGGAATTATATTTCCACCAAGTCTAGACTGTTAGGACTTTTGCCTTGAACGTTTAATAGATTATATGTATATCTTCAAGTTGATAGATAAAATTGATAGCAACTTTTATAAAAATAATTAAAAAAATCTTTACTCATTATATTGTTCAATCTGAGTAGAGAGTGTATATATTTGGAAGCAAATTGTTAGTATTTGTTTTCTGTCGATGGTTTAGAATCAAGTTAAGGTTCAATGTAGTATGGTGGCAAGTACATATCAAATCTACAAAAAAGGAAATAGTCAAACCACTACTTTGAATCCACTTACTTAGAGTTTAGGCTAATCAAGTTTTGAGTGATTTCCAAACTACAGTTGTATTAAAATCTCAATGATTTAGTATATGGGATTAGATCCTCTCATTAGACAATTAGTCCAATTAATCATAAAGACCGTAATAAAATCTCTCTTTGGTACAAGTTCTACAATGCTAAACCAGCAGGTATAAGGTGCTTCTATAAACATCAACCTTGAAACTCATAAATCTAATTGTTACAGTCTCACATTAAAAAATATAAACTGATATATCAGTTTAAAAACAAGTATAAACAATTATCTGTCATTTCGAATTTTTATTAGGTCTTATATAGGCAAACCCATGTGTGTTTGGAATATGAATCTTCACGCATGCCCCATCCATGTTCATTGTCTCCTATCAATACCTCATACAATTGTTCTATAAATTAATGGTCTATTAATCCCGTGACCGGAAATAGTTTCATTTTATGCCATGTTTATCCGATAAAATCAAGTATGTATATGGTGCCAAAATAAAAAAGAAGTCAAGATATAGGGCCTTTTTGCTATAACCTTTCCGCGTGCAACGGATCTTAATTTGAATAAATTTGGGTTTGATTTCATAATATTTATCCACGAGGTATAATATTGTTCTGAAAGCATATCTTAACAATGAATTAAAATTTGATTACACATCAAATCAAATACATGATCCTGATTTACTTTTCGAAACACCACATGTTCAGAGGATCACTAGACACTAATCAATCAATCGCCTTATACCATTATTAATTAATAAAATGGTTCAAGTTTTTTATTACCAATATCCAAAGCAATTTTCTCACTAAACTATAGATTTACACTGACAAGTGACAGATTTAGCTGAAGTTTATTTGGGTAAAACAAAAAAAAAAAAAGGTTCAATAATCAATTCCACTACTCCCAATCTAGTGTTTTACTGTTTGAAGATATTTTCATAAATTTCTTTCATTGTATTTGCAAGACTTTTAAGCTACATTTCCCTTTTAAACTAGTTAGATATGAAGGTCAAACTCATTAATTACAAGATCAGCATTATTAGTAAGTGTGATTTTAGCCTCTATCTTTTTTTTTAAAAAATGTCACTTATATTATATATAAAACATGAAGATACATATATTAAACTACTGATCGTATTAGACAAGATAACAACATTACGAACTCCAAACTTTGTGTGAATAACAATTCTTACAGTCAGCTTTAAATGAACATAACTCGTGTATCGTTTAACATCCAGATTAGACTAGATAGAGCACTGAGACATACACAATATATGGGATAACGTAAGACAAAAAAAATTGCAAATAATATAAATAGCTCAAATAATAACATTATTTTTCCTATCAAGATTCAATTCTTGATGGCTAAGGAAAAATGACTCTCTTAACTATTTAATTAGCCCTTATTAAGGTGATTCTAACTCTTTAATTGTAGTTATTTTAATTTTGGTTTTACTTTTAAGTGAGATTCCAATATATGTGTCAAGCTTGTCTTCTACACCCGAGGTTTAAAATAATTATTTAATTTTCTTACATTTCGATCGTACTAAGATTAAATATTTATATACGAATCATACACTACATGATAAAAATAGTAAATATCTCTAACTTTTCATGCAACAATGAACAGCTACCATATGAGTCTAATCAAATTCAAATTCAATTTCAAGCTTAAAAGTGTCTGTAAATAAACTTAAACTATTCTTTTGAGCTTTTGATAAAAAAAAAAAAAATCAATATGAATAGCATGGACCGTTCAAATAAAAACAGACATTATTGGTTTGTTTTGGTCCGTAAGTAAAACGAAAATGCAAAGTTTTTGGGTGTAAGTGATAATTAATGAATGGATTGGAGGAGTGAAAGACATGTGATGGAAATGAAATGGAGCCCATAAATAGGGCACAAAATGCCGACAAGGGCCGTGGAAATGTTGTTGGAGGAGAGTTGTCCGAACATTTCGATACTTGAGGTCGGGTCACCTAAGATTTTGCCATATTCATTGCTTTCAACCCCACCTAGATTCATCCAATCCCGATCTTCTCTGTCACGTGACTTGTACCTTTTCATGACAAAATGTGGCCCCTCTCTTCAACCTATGTTCATATAGACTCGTCCAATACAACTTGTTTTTTCGTTTTCCTATCTTTTAACGGTTTGAGTCGATCTCTAATTCAGTATTATAGAGTTTTTTTCGAATTTTCCCCGACAGTGTTAATGTTGTTTGTTTTGTTTCCCAAGACTATAAGACATTCTAGAAGTTAAATATGTCGACTTCTACCCATGCCAAGAATAAAATCATAAATTATATCTCATTTTATAGATGAGTGTCACATATCCACCACTTTACATAGTAGCTGTAACCACAAAATTTCATGGAATGAGTTCGGAGCTGTTATTATGAATTATCATTTCCATCCTTTCTCTTCTTGTGTTTCATTTGACTGAAATAAATATATATATATATATATATTGATTGGATATGTTAATTTTATAGTAAATATTATGTTTGTTATTTCATGTATCAAATTTAACACATAAAGTCTCCGATTAAGTCAAAACGTAAATGTTCAAATCAACAGGATGTAGATAGAATGGACTAAATCCCAATTGCTAGATTTTAGACTAAATCCAAGCATATTGACTTTCTAGATCAATTGAAAAATTATTGATATCTTCGTATAGTATATAAAAATATGTTTGTCATACACACTCGATTATATATTTTTATTATTTTGGGGTGCTCAAAAGGACGTTCCAATGGTTGAAGGTTTATATCATATTTTTAAAAATCATAGATTTGAATCTCGTTAAGAAAAATGAGAAGAGAAACTATAAGGATAAGTATACTTACATTTTATTTTATTTTTTAAAAAACACTTTTGGGTGGAAATTTTGCTCCCCAACTTTAATTAAGACATGCCAGTAAAAAATAGGAACAAAAAGTTTAAGATAATGCAAAAAGATG
>JAYMSW010004281.1:0-11168 GCA_036897725.1 Erodium texanum
TTAAACACCATAAGCTTCAAGAACACTATTCGATTGCTGGGATGGAAATTCAAACAAGTTGCACTGGTAGTCCACAACAGAATGGTGTTGTGGAGAGAAAACATCGTCATCTACTTGAAGTAGCTCGGGCTTTTTGCTTCCAAGTAGGACTACCTATTCGGTTTTGGGGAGAGTGTGTTCTCACAGCTACTTATTTGATGAACATAATGCCATTGACTGCTATTGGTAATCGAACACCATTCGAGATGTTTTTTAATGACCACCAACATACGAGCATTTACGGAGCTTCGGTTGTTTGTATTATGCACACAGACAAACTCGTGACAAGTTTGCTCCTAGATCTCGTCCTGGAATTTTCATTGATACCCGCATGGACAGAAGGGCTACCGAGTATATGATTTGGAGACTAAGACATACACGTCTTTCGTGACGTTCAATTTTGGGAAGATACATTTCCTTGGGATCAAGGCATCGAAAAAGAAAATCTTCTTCATCCTGTCTATGTTCCACCACCCTCAAACATCAATTTTGATTTCCCAACCTCAACATCAAGTACAACGCACCATAGTGCTGATCCCGTTCTTCAGTCACTAGCTCCGGTACCTCCATGTGTTCAAGATCAACATGTGCAACACACCGATTCAATTTCTTCAACGGATTTAGAACCTACGCCACTTCAGGCTAAACGTTGTCGTACATTACCCAAACGACTATCAAGATACAATTACACTTTGCCTCCTTCACTCTCTCCATCAGAATCTGTTCGTTGCCTTCTTGTCATCGTTGTAGTCAAGAATTGGCCTCTTCATCAACTTGATGTCAATAACGCTTTTCTGCACGGTGACCCGCATGAGGAGGTCTACATGAAATTGCCTCAAGGGTTCTCCTAACAGGAGGAGAATTATGTTTGTCGTTTGCATAAGTCTTAATATGGCATTCGACAAGCATCTTGCAACTGGTATCACAAATTCACTGAGTCTATCATAACACTTGGTTATCGACAATCTGTTGCGGACTCTTCTCTCTCTATTTTCACAGCTCCCGGATCTTATGTTGCAATCCTTATTTATGTGGATGATATCATAGTCACTGGTACAGACGGTTCTCGCATTCAACGGCTCAAGGTGCATTTGGATCAACAGTTTCGGATCAAGGATTTGTGGTCGTTGAAGTACTTCCTTGGTCTCGAAGTCGCCCGGTCACCTACATGCATCATCCTCACGCAACGGAAGTATGCACTTGATATCTTGGCTGATAGTGGTCTCACCTGTTGTAAACCAGCTGCATTCCCCCTACCACAACAACATCACCTCTCTATTGATGTCGACCATCCTTGTACGGACATTTGGCAATATCGTCAACTCGTCGGTCGGCTTTTATACCTCACCATCACCCACCCCGATATCAGCTACGCAGTCCACATTTTGAGCCAATTTATACATCCCCCCCGCCAGCCACATTTGGATGCCGCATTTCACGTTCTTCGGTACCTTAAGAGTTGTCCGGGACAGGGTATCCTACTTCTATCCAACAATTCACTCTCTCTACATGCATATTGTGACGCAGATTGGGCTGGGTGCCCGAACATACACAAGTCTACCATTGGGTTCATTTTCTTTCTTGGTTCTTCCCCAACATCTTGGAGATCCAAAAAGAAAAATGTTGTCTCCTGTTCCTCTGCTAAAGCTGAGTATCGTGCAATGGCTGCCACTAGTCATGAAATTGTTTGGCTGCGACACCTTCTCAAGGATCTTCAAGCTCCACAAATTGAGGTCGTTCCATTATTTTGTGATAATTAAGCTGCCGTACACACTGCATCTAATCCAGTCTTCATGAGCACACTAAGCACATTGAGATCGATTGTCACTTTGTTCGTCAAAAACTCCAGGCTTCAGTACTCCGTCCTCGTCGAGTCTCTAGCAAACACCAACTCGTAAACAGAGCGACTACCACATTTTTTTATGTTGAGAAACTTAAGAAAGCAATTCCACTTTTTTATGTTTGCCACTGTGGATTAACTTAACTAAATATGAGAGGAGTGATTTTGATTGGTCCTCTAATATTTCTAAATGATTAATTATAACTTTAGACTCTTATATATGTGCCCTCCTAGACGGAGTCATTTTTATGTTTGCAACTGTGGATTAACTTAACTAAATGTGAGAGGAGTGATTTTTATTGGTCCTCTAATATTTGTAAATGATTTATTATAATTTTAGACTCTTATATATGTGCCTCCTAGACGGAGTCATTTTCTTGGATTTTAATGAGAGGAGTGATTTTTTTAGAAGATACCCATTGAGAAGAGAGATAAGAGATTTAAAGATCAGACATAGATAGATAATTAGTATTTCTGAAGATAATGAGATCTAAACTCGTTCCGTGAGGTATAAGTTCTGACACCATATTAGATGAGCAACTTAACTAAAATATCAAACTAATAGTTGAAAGATCGATTATAGTTTCATAATCTAACATGCCCCCTCACGGACGAACTTGTATACGAGTTTGGATGTGAATTGTTAAGAAAGAGAGAGGAGCCTATTAAGAAGAAAGATAATGTCTTTGCAAATAAAACATAATAAGAGACTCATTAAGGGAAAATGAGATAAAGAGATAAATTATATATATTTTTTTTGGATATCATAAGATTTGAACTCATGTCTGTGTACAAGCTTTAATATCATATTAGAGGACTAACTCATCTCAAGCTAACAAACAAGACATCACATTTATTGATCATACCTAACTTATCTAGCCTCCATCCTCCGCCGCTTGAAACTGAATGCTTGAAGCCTCTGACTGATGGTTCCGATTTAGACCTTGTTCTTGTCTATTTTCTATAGTTAAGTTGGTCTCATGTTTGTTCTCTATGGTTAATCTTAGCTTCAACTAGTAGCTCTATATTTTTCGATTTTGGCATCTCATATTTTTCCTTGGTTAGATTTTTTTTTTGTTGGAATATCTTTCCATGATCTATAAGAACCGTTTTTTTAAAAGCTGATAAAAAAACTTGTAAATGTGACATAAGAGCATCTCCATCACGTGGACGTAGCAAGGGCGATAAAGGGTGGAGCTGAAAACGGCACGAGAGCGCTCGACGGAGCGACTACCACACTCATGTCCTGCTCTTTCTGCGAAAACCATTACACCACGTGGTTAGAAGATCGATGAACCTCCAATGGTCAGAAACGACTAATTCTTTTTACTTTTCTTTTTTATTCATTTTTATTTTTTCCTTATAAATACTTGTCTAGTTTACAAAATTCAATACCAATACTCCTAAATTTTTTATTGCTCTCAAAATTTCCCCCCACAACTCTAAATTGTTGAATTTCTCTACGACATCCATGGATGTGTACCATGCTCGTTCACACAATATTTTTATCTCAATGTCAATGTTGGTGAAGATCTACCAACCCAAAATATAAATTCTTCTCAACCAACCACTGGTTTTTCACAATATACCCAAAACCGTCTTTCATAAGAAGTCCGAATTATAATTACCGAGTTCCAAACTAAAAATGGATAAGAGATCTGGAGGTCCAAGAAACATGGGTAATTTATCGAATTCTACATATCCCAATGTGATAGTATGTTGCAGTGTACCCGATCACCAATGAGACTTACCGATGAAGAGACCGACAGTCCCGAGAAGGCTTCAACCACGAGCGAATGCATGATATGGTTGAGACGGACGACTTATAGTTAAGTGTTAGGTTGAATCATGAAATTTGGAAATTCTCCTTATGGTATTCTGTGTCATTAACGTCAATATATAAGAAATATAAGTTGAGTAGAACACATATACAATTAGAAGTCTATAATAGAGATACAGAACAAATTATATAGAGAGATAAATATAAGTAAATATGTATAATATAACACACCCCCTTAGTCAAAGTAGGAGAAGGAAAGATGTTGAGACTAGAGGAAAAATCCTCAAAGAGAGTAGAAGGAAGGCCTTTGGTGAAGATAGCCGCAAACTGATGAGAAGATGATACATGAAGCACACAAACATTGTTGTGGAAAATTTCTCATACATAAAATGAAAGTCTAACTCAACATGTTTGGATCGTTGGTGTTGTGCTGGATTACCAAACATATATACATAACTGATATTATCATAGAAAACAATGGTAGTTATAGAAAGAAGACATTATAACTCAAGAAATAGATTACTTAACCAACAAGACTTAGCGATTGCATTCGCAACACCCCTATACTCAGCTTCAAAATTGGAATGGGACACGACAAATTAACGCTTAGATGACCAAAATACGAAATTAAGACCAAGAAAGACATAATAACTAGAGGTGAATATGATAAGATTGGTCAAGAGATAGATCGAAGATGGTCTTCTATCAAGGGTTCTGGGTGAAGTGGTAGAGGCTTCATGTAATAAGCATGAGGTTACTGGTTCCAATCTTCATACCTGCGATATTGCATTTCCCTTCTTTCTAATAAAAAAAAAAGAAGAAGATGGTTTGTATTATGATTGGTTTGAATATTGGACTAAATGTGTCATCATAGCCAGTATCAGGATGATAAGTGTATCCTTGAGCAACAAGGCAAGCCTTGTAATACTCGAGGGAACCATCAAAACGGAACTTGTGATAGAAAATCTATTTTGAGCCTAGAAGATTGACATTGGGTGGGCAAGGTGATGCAAGTGCATCTTTTGATGATTTTCCTATAGCCTCTGCTTTTAAGCTTTTTGCTCCTTATTTTAGTTTATTTTGCCTCATATTTTCAAATATTACTTGCTTTCTTTCTTTTGGCCTTGTGTAGGAAAAATGAGTAAATTGGGCAATTTTGGAGGATTGTGGAGCAGTTTAATAGATGGGATCTAGGCATGCCTGAGGCATGGTCGTGCTTCAATCTGTTCCTTCCTCTGGGACTCCTGAGGCATGGTCGTGCCATAGATTGGCACGCCCTAGGGCACCCCATCCCGATGACCCCGCCAACACCTAGAATATATGTTTTAAAGGTGTTTTTACCTTTTTCCCTTCACTTGCAGTAGATATTTTTAAGGTGTTTTAGAAAGGGATCTCATCTTTTTGCTAGCTTTTAGTGAGAGAAGCTCTCAACTTCTAGAGAGAGAGGCTCTCATTTTCTAGTGAGAGAAAACTTGTATTCTGGGATTTCTATGGAGATTATTGAAGATTGACATCAAAATTGGTATCGTGTATCAACTCTCTACCTTTTCAATGTCTTACTTTGTCTTTCTATCCATTATTTCTCTATTTATTTCCATGAGTAGCTAGACTTCTTAGTGTTAAGGCATAGGTGATTAGAATCAATTGTTGATGGTTGTTAACCTTGAGTTGGTGATACTTTGATTGAGTGAATTAGATTGTTTTAAACTTAATACTTTACCTCCTTAATTGCTTTGGTAATTGCCCTAATTAGCTAGTCAATAAATGAGAATTGAGATTAGTTAGTTATCAAAGTCAACCTAGATTAGCCTTTAAATCACTTCTAGGGATAAAATGGTTATTTCTAGAGTCATAGTCATATGGTTCACTTAGCCTAAGGCTAGAGGGTTTTAAGGAACTTAATGCATACATTTTCTCTACACCTAATTAGGGATAATTAGGCGGTTAATTTGTGTTAGGATCCAAATACACTCAGAAGAGGATTAGGATTAGATTGAGAGAAACTCCGTGGCCACCTAATTCTATACACAATACAAGATTCAAATGGGATTACTCATAATTAACTAGTCCTCCTGGGATTGATAAACTCTGGGTTGTACTTTTGGGACTTCCCTTTATTACTTTTCGACGAGGTACACTTGCCTCACATCAATTTTTTGGTGTCATTGCAGGGGACTAGTTTGGAACACTTTTAGTTATTATTAGTGTTAAGATCAAATTCTTATATATATTGTTCATAGTATAGTGTTACCTATTAATTTGTTTATAGTTAGTTGCGAATTTTCATATTTTTGGTTCTTGTACATTCTCTTTGGTGTGAGGTAATTGCTATGTAAGCCGAATTTTGGAGCTATTATGGCGGATTATGAAGAATGAAACTCACTTAAGGATTATGGAGTACCAAGGGCAATGGAAATTCATTCTATTTTTAATTTTCACGTGGTGGAAGCTACAAGTTTTGAAATCAAATCATCCACTATTAATTTGGTACAACAAGCTCCCTTCAATGGATTAGTACATGCAGATCCTTCTCTCCATCTATCAAATCTTCAAATTTATTCCACTCTCAAGTATGATGGAGTGTCGGATGAGGATATACAGTTGAGACTTTTTTTTATCCTATTGGAGTAATGATGCTAAGAAATGGATCAACACTTTACCTGAAGGAGCCATTATGAGTTGGCATCACCAACTTTGTGCAAGGTGACATGGAAACTTTTGTGGAAGCTTGGGAGAGATACTCTATGGCTCTAAGGAATTGCTCGCACCATGAGATTCGACTTTGCCTTCAAATTCAAAAGTTCTATGGAGGATTGAAGCAAGAGATTAGAACAAACTTAAACAACAATACGGGGGGATTCTTTATGAGTGGAGCTTCTACAAGAGATATGTACTAATCATAGGCTATGGAGTACGGAGAGAGCTCCCAAAGAAAATGAGAGCAATACCATGGAGACCAAGGTGATGGCCTATATAATGGATTTTATGGAAACATATGTCAAAGAGAATTGAAGCCTTGAGCTCTACTATTATAGAAACCCAAAGCCAAGTTCAAGTTCAAGCCACTCCTCCTCAAGTCAACCCTTCTCAAGAGGTCTCTCAAGTGATGACATTCATTGAGAAAATCATGAAGCTACAAGAAGAAAGAGAATAGGGGAGGAGGAAGCTTGAAAAGGGGAACTCTTTCTTTATGCAAGCCTTGGGGGACATTATTAAAAATCCCAAGAAACAAGAAGAATCCATCCATGCCTTGAAACTCCAACTAGGGAAAATATCTAATGCCATGAATTCAAGAGCTCTGGAAGTCTCACCTCACAACACGATAATGAATCGAGTGGAAATGATTAATACCATCACGTTAAGAGATGAAGTTCTAGATGAGGCAATGAAGGCTAAGGAGAAGCACACTCAAAGGATTCATGGAGAAGGTAAAGCAACCAAAATTGAGATATAGGAACAGGGACTTTCCAAATATATTATGGTAAGGGAGTCATTGGTTGATACAAAAACTCAGACACCACCACCTCCCTATCCCATGGCCATTAAGAGTACTCAAGATGCTCAATATGCTAAATTTCTAAATGTGTTTAGGAAACTTGAGATGAAATACCCTTGCTTGATGCTTTTAAAGACCTACCACTTTATGCAAAAAAAATTGAAAAGTCTCTTGTTTAGTAGGAAGAAACTTATAGGATTTGAGACGATGCACTTGAGTGAGGAGTGCTCTGCAGTAGTGCAAAACAAACTTCCCCCTAAGCTTAAGGACCTAGGGACTTTCACTCTACCATGTACAATGGGCTCATTGCATTTTGATAGGTCATTGTGTGACTTAGGTTCTAGTGTTAACCTTACGCCTTTAGACATCTTTAGGAGGTTACAACTAGGCAAGGACCTTAAGTAAATATCCATCATTTTGCAACGAGCAGATAGGTCTACTAGACATCCATAGGGAATCATGGGACATGTTCTAGTTAAAATAGGAAGATTCGTCTTCCCCACGGATTTCGTATTGCTAGACATGGAGGCAAGTATTGACTTACCTATTATCTTGGGGAAACATTTCCTAGCTACCACTAGGTCATTAATTGATGTTAAAAAGGGGGAAATGATGGTAAGGTACTTCTATAAGCAAGCTTCTTTTAAGGTATATAGACTGTATAACTATGTGGTTGATTCTATTACTTGCTCTACTTTTGATAAATTTGACCCCATGACCAAGACCTAGTAGATCTACCTAAGAAACAAGACCCTTTGGTGGTGAAGCTTAGGCAAGAAGGGAGGGAGAGAAACCAAGTAGAATGTGTTGCTAGCTTTGAAGCCTGGGCCCCCAAGGCAAGCTTCCCACAAGCTAATGAAGAGCAGCCGAATGAACCTATTGGAACCTCCCTTTAAGGTGGTTAATCAAGTAGACAATCAAGCACACAAATTGACCATCAACCACATAGCATAAACAAGTCCCAATACATATTAAATACATCAAATTAAGTAGCATAAACTAGCACCCATGATTGTGGGATTAGCCCACAATCATGGAGTTCATCAAATTCAATTGAAGTAAAGAACAAGTAGAGAAAGATTGGAAATAGCAAACAAGATTTGTCAAGTCTTGAGGCTTGCACCAAGCCTTAACTAGGTATTCCTCCTTCTTCCTTGTGTCATTTGGATCTTCAACGATGATGCTTAAAGTGCCTTCAAGCTCCAGCAATAATCTCCTCCTCTTGGTTCAAAGAACTCACAAATGCTCTCAAATTTTTAGCCCTCATTGAAGGAGATGAGCTGCTCTATTTATAGACGGGCTGTCTAGATTCGATAGAGCACTCCACGTCCATCAAACCTTCTCAACTTGATGTCTGACGTACCCTTCGACATGCATTACACAGCCTGTCGACTCTATACCCTAAGAATGGTAGGCATCATTTGCAGCGCCCACCGTTTTCCCGGCGGGGTTCTCAACTCCTATTGTTTGCAGTGTCCACGAATTGCCAGATGTCATGCTCCACCCTGTCGAGTGTTCTCTTCTACCCAATCCGTAACTAAACCAGCTCTTTTCTAGGTACCTGCATCAAGTCCTACACATTACAAACCAAAAAAATAGCAGAATCTTATCCAAGGAATATATCAACACAAACGTAGAAATATGATGCGATTAGGGGATAGAAATGCATCTAAATGCGAAAGAATTGGACACAATAAGATGTATGAAAATACAACATATCAACCCTCCACACGTAAACCTTTCTCGCCCTGAGAAAGAAGACTAAAGAAAGCACTAATCAAAGCATCACAGTTCATTACTCCACAAATCTTTATTCAATAATACTCAAAGATAAACCAAGGTAAACCTCGTGACTATAGTGTCCACATGCGAATCTAGGCACTCCGGGTTATTCTAAGCGGCGAGACAGTCACGTTGATCCATAATGCATATGCTGACTCAACTAGACTCGACATACCTGAGTTTGAAAGTACGACTCCTGGACTTAACAATACTCCATGCTTAGTTTCAAAATAGCAGCTGATATATAACCATATTCATATAAAAAGAATCAAGGAAACTGCTCTCATCTACCTATCCTCATACCCATAGAATATGCTCAAAGATCATGAAATACGCATTTGCAATAATGACAAAGACAGTTGAAAAGGAGGATAATACGAATAGCTAAATAGGATTCAATTTCACGTTTCACAACAAAGTCTCGATTATTCGGCCAACATATATAACACATATAACCAAGAGCCTCTTTCAAGTCAAATCAAAATGCCATGGTTTCAAGTGATAAGTATGTGCCATTCTCCCCTAAGACTTCATACATGAAAACAACTTTATCATAGTTCCTTTATAAGTTTATGAAGAGGCTGATATGGAAAAACTTGTTTTTTTTTCCTCTTTTGTGAAGGAAAACTTTTATGGACATCAACCGGTACTAAGGGTGCACTTTTTATTGAATAGTTTATGGTTCAAGATATGAGGGTCCATCTTGCAACGCCTGCGTCTGCCTCAAACCCATACCCATTCCCAGCATACTAGCTTTCTTAGATTCCCTTTTCCTACTCCTAAGCTCTAATAGCACAGTGCACATGTCTAAATTTTTCTTACGATATAACAATAAAGCTCTTATTTTTAAAATACATGTAAACATTTCTCTCAAAATCTTTCATTTTGCTCAAAATGTGCCCCTCTTTCTTTTTATTTGGAAAATGCACCACTTACACACACACACTCATGACTCATAAATATACAATTTCACCCCATCTCTCATAATCACTCACTCTCTATTGAGCTCATGTCACCCATCACTCATAAAATATCTAAGCCAAAAAGTGAGGGATCAAACAATAAAGTGATGATAATACAAAAAACGAATGGTACATAGGCATGTAATGTAAGTGTTTATAAATGAAAGGCTATAGGCTCAAAGGGGTGGCTAAAGGATAATGTAAGGGTAATACATTTGGCTCAAACGATTCAAAGATGACCTAAGATCATTTTCTAAATCAACCATGTTCCTTATTCTATTTCGTCTCAAGGGGAAATGGGTGTAGTTCTAGACTCGAATATCCACTGAGAAGGAAAAGATGTCACAACTGAAATCATGATATTTGGATTAGAAATAAAATTTTGTTCACCTGCTATTCTTTGTTGCATTTCATATTCGTGTTACTACATTTTCATTTTATACACTCTGTTGTCTCGATGTTGCTATTGCGTGTTGGCCTGTACGTCGTCGGAATAAAGGAACTAAAGAAGGTGGGTGCTCATATAGGTCCCATGCAAGGGATTCCTATCAGCTGCAAAGCCAAACACGTACACGTTCTATCTTCTTTCGTACTCGAATTAACAACATAGTTGTCGTTCTTCTCAACGACCTTATAAATGTTGTTCCCATTACTAATACTTCACAGATACTACTCTGACGAACTTTGATGGACACCTTCTCAATTTGAAAGTCACTTTGAAATTGATGATTACCTTCCAACGTGCCACTAGTCGACACCGTCTTGTGTGACGGTTGCATTTTCACTCGTCCAACATCGCTTCTTGCCTTTAATGCCCCTATTCACCGTCATGTCAAGTGTCTAGCAGTTACAGTGGAAAAAAATACGCGCCCCGAGGAAATCATTACCTCTATCGCGGTCTTTCAGTACCTGATAGTCTTTCGCGTTTACTATGGCATTAATTCCGACACCAACTCATGCAGTAGATTGTGCCTCTACTTCTTCCTCGTGTTCTGCTACTTAACCGCGCGATTCGTGCCAATGCGTTGTTATTCATCGCTAAGACGTTTGTTTTGAATCTTTGAGAGCATGTGTTTCCTTTAGTAGACATGCAGGGGTTTACGACAGTCCCGTATTTCGCGGACGATTTTCTTAAGGTCATTTTCGCGCGTTTGGTGGATGATGACCCCCAGTTGTTTTTAACCCTAACCTTGTGGTAAGGAGCTCCTACTTGTCGGTTTAAAAATTGGTGCCATTTGCGCCATCGGGTCACGCTTTACTCACAGTCTC
>JAYMSW010004282.1:0-11168 GCA_036897725.1 Erodium texanum
TTGGGGCTGATGTGGAGTTCATGCAATACGTAGCAAGTTAAATATTGTCTTTTTCAAAATATAGGCATTGGTTCCTATCACTGTCATTAGTTTTCTCCAAATAAACTAATAAAAAGAATGGTTAACTATGAGAAAACCGCCTCTACTAGATTTGTAGGCCATTTGGGGACGAGCGTCTGTGCTCTCTCCCTCTATAACCTCCTCTTTCATCTGTGCCCGAAGACATAACTCTATCGGCCAATTAAGTTGTTGCTATCTCCCCGCTCTGAGGCTGTCTATCCGTCTCTGTAGTATATGTTTATTGTTTGCCTGTCGGAGGGATTGGATCTGCACCCATCGTGAGATCAAGCGGCGGTCTTATGGCAAGTCGTGCCGAACCGGTTGGGGGACCAGCTTTGTTCCGGCTGGCCGGCATCAGCCACCGTGACTGTTTCCCCTGGGTCTCGCCGTCGTCACCGGAGCGTTAGCTGGCGATCTCATAGGTTCGGCGGATTGATCAGTTATTAGTCCGGTCATCGTGTGTCTTCGCTCTCGAAGAGTGCTCAAGTGTGTCGGTGAATCCATGTCTGTTTTATTTTTATCGGTTTATTGTATTTCAATAATTATTATTAGTATTTTAGTATACAAGGGCAATTGCCCTGTCCAATCACTAGATATCATTTATATCTACAAGAGATACATAAAATTGTAGCAATCTTATTGTTAAAAAAAAAAAAAGGTTAAGCAGGTCACTATACATCACTTATAAATAAAATAAAATACACAATATATTATGAATTATTCAAATGATAATCAAGTATATTATAAATTATTCAAAATATAAATAGTTCTAATATATTTTATTTACATAACAATCAATTACATTATAAATTGTTTATATCATATTATGACAAAAAAGAAATGGATGAAAAATAGTTTTGTGTTTCAATACGTTGACATGGAGGCTACAGTATTCTCATTAGAGTAGCACACATACATTTCTCTCACCTTTTTTTCATTATCCCAACAGAGAAGTATATTATAGCTATTTATAATATCAACATTTTTTTTTTAATTTTAAGGGGTTGTTCTTATATTATATATCTCAACAAATATATATGATATCAATGTGTGCAGGGGACTCAAAATCGCCATAAGGGCGAGACTACCCTACTCAGACCAGGATGGGGAATACATCCAGACAAAACTGGAAAGACAACCAGACAAGTTGGTGACGAAACTAACTACTACTACTATACTAATTAATTATCATCTACACCAATACAACCACACTCAAGTGAACCATATGAGCTTGGCTTTCTGGTCCTTCTAGCTGTGGTAGTTCGCGCCATCTACCAGATCTGACCTGTATAAAAACGATGCCCCACATCCTCCTAGGCTCGGTATGAGCTGACACCTCCCCCCCAAACCTATCTTCTATGTGGGTGACGGGGGCTGGAGCCGATGAACCCAGATCAGAGGCTCACAGGATAACGGTGTTGCATCGACCGAAGCGCCCGGCAGCTCCTCGACAGCACCAGTGGCGACCAGCGGCCTCACACACCCATCCAATCTGTTAGGACAGCAACAAATCTGGCCAAAAACGATCAAATCCGACCATCCCGATCAGATCCTCGACCAAAGATGGCGCCTTCCACAGTGGGCACCGACTGGCTGCAACGACATTCCTCTAAACTTCGACGGGCAATTATACAAACATCAACTCATAACTACAAAATAACAAAATCTTTCCAATTTCATCATGTTGTACACTTATAATTATCATGCCTCAGGTAATGACTAAACTAATATATTAGATAATTATCATGCCTCAGGTAATGACTAAACATGTATCAGAAGGGTAATGTTTTTAAAATCAAGTTCACATCTACTTCGGTCTTCTTTTTAAGGTTACTATGTATCTGACCACAAATTCGCACATTTAAGCAATTGGACAAACAAGCTTTAGTTGTAGTTGAAGGACTTCAAGTCTTAGTTTGTCATTAATTACCTAACAAATATCCCTCACTTTCCTAGCACTCCATTCCAGCAGAGAATACAAAATTCTAAAAAACTCAACGATACATTTGAAAATGAACAATAATAACGATCTGCATGTTTAGCTAGCTGCAGCTGGTACAGAAACTGGTTTAGAGTCCTCGGCCTTTTCGTGTTCTTTGTTCAGTATCTGAAATAACCAAAAACAAGTTCATCAGTGTGTGTGTGTGTGCCACAGATCATACAAATGTAAGAACATTAAGGAACGTAACACCAATCATCGAGGATCACAAAGTAAATCAACAAGAATAACCATGACCCTGATTTGTGAACCAAACCCGAGTAACATGTAGGGTTGAGCTGATACCAGAAATGCTATAGACAACCAAGAGTTTTGGTGGTGATGGTATGTCTAAATGGTAATTCTTTGGCTTTTGTTTCTCAGCATTGATCATCCTTATACATTGTATCTATGCAAAGTACTAATCAACAACTGACTGCTGGCATGTCACATCAAAGCAAAACTATCGAGAAGAAAATAATTGTGGAAAAAGCACAGTTTGTTTCGTGGCACTAATCACACCATATCAATTTCATACCAAGATGTGTTCACCTAACTAGGAGTATTGTATTGCTCTGATCTTAAAAGATCCATATAATAGAAAAAAAGAGGTAGTTCAATAATGTATTAAACTTGAGCCATACTGAAAGATGTGTATAGACAGCTTAGTTATTAGTTATATCAACCTATCATACCTTGTTGTTGATCAAGTTGTGTAGAGCAATAACGCTTCGAATGAGGGAAGAAAGATATATGACCAACATCATGTCATTTGTTTTGACTGCACACAGGGGAACAGATCAGCAATCCAACACAGTGACAACATTAAAATATTAACAGATAAAATGCAATAACATGTCATCTTTGTTTCATTTACCTGCAAAAGCCTTGATTAACTCAGATACATTAAGATTTGGAAGTAGGTTGAAGACATCCTACATAATTTGAAGGGAAAAAAGAGAGAACTTAAAACCAAAAAAAAGGGCCAAGAAAGTAGTAATCAACGTTACAGAATAACCAATTACAGAGGGGCAGAAGGTAGTAAAAGAACCAATAATAGTCATCAACTAATCAAGAGAAACATGGTATATCAAGTACTCAACTAATGCGAGAAAGTTAAGACGGGACAAATTGCATCCTACGAAAGAAAACGTATGCACGTGAACTTATGATGTGACAACTAAGCAAAGTAAGTTATATCGTTCTAATTGCTTGTTCAAAGATGATGCCTCACAGTTTAGACACCAAGTGCATAAAATGAGTGAGGGAAAATACCTGCAAATGGTACAAGATCTCATGATTTAATGGAAGCTTTTCATCTATAACAAGGTCAAGATAACTTCGTATTTCTTGGAGCCGGGCATCCAATCCCTTCAAGGCAGCTAGCTTCCCAGTCACCTGTGGGGTTATGTAAAAATAAGTATTCTGCATTTCTACTCTAAACTAAACATGCTCTGAGCTTTATTTAACCGTAAAGTGAGCAACAATAATGAGAATACTCAATGTTTATGATATGCATGAACATATAGGTTCCTTCTAAGAATTCAGAGAGTGAGAAAGGGAACCTCTGTTGCAAGAGTGCTTATGGTTGTATCCTTCACATCCCTAAGCAAGTGTTCCACACCTAATAATAGAAGAGACACCACAAGGTGGATCAAAACCAAAAAGAGAATAAATGGTTTACATATGCCAAATTGGGCTATAAGCATTTCTGATCTACTTAACATTCAAGAACATTGAAAATTTTCTATACAAAAAGTTACATCAATATATAACCATACCAATTTCCTCCACTTCATGGGCAGCAATTTCTGAGGGCACATGCACAAAGACCTTCTGGCTTTTCTGAGTTGCATTCTGTCAACATATACAAGTACTACAGAATATGAGATCTCTGGTACTATTGTAAGCTTCTTAATTCACCGTAAGGTTGTAATATACAAAATGTTCTTACCTCTTTAACCTCTTCAACAGCATAGTATGCCTTCGTGGGAATTCCAAGTTCCTTTGGTTGGACATCAATAATAACCAGAACTGGATTGGGGACATAGCTGCAACATAAGATATGTTTTTATTTACACCCAAGAGAGACCAAAGAATCAATCAGTTAACAGAAATAAAATCACCAAAGTATTGGCATTATCTTTTGGCACCCACATAAATGTCGAAAGTAATAATGACTAATATATGATGAAGAATACACAAAGGAAACAAGAGTTATCTAGTGGTCAAAAAATCATGGTATGGTAGAGAACAATCCTGCATAAGTAATTCTAGAAGATTCGTCAAACTTTAAGCATAACAAAAAAACAAGTAAACTTGACATCTTTCATGGTAAATGAAAATAAAAGAACCAAAAAGATTAAAGAATTGAAAGTAGAGTAAGGAGTTAGTATTCTTACTCAGTGAATAATCCATGAACATCAAGATCATTTTCTCGCAGTTTTGGACCAGTGCTATACCATCCCACAACATGCTCCTTGGCTGAAAAGGCAAAAAATAATAATTTGATTATACATAACAAGAAACACAAGATAATTTAGCAATAGGCAATATATGTACAAAATTAAAAAGGACTAATAACAGAACCAATACCATTTATTCTCTTAAACATGGAGAACATTGCTTCATGATAGTTGTGATCCAAAAACCAGATGCTAGGATCCTTTTCATCTTCCTCAAATGGAACTGTAATTCAAAATCAAAACATTACATGAAAATAACAGAATATTTTGTTGGCATTCATGCTGAAGAGCCAATAAACGAATTGCAGCACAATCTCCGGCAACATGGGACATGTATTCCATTTGCAATAACCCTTGTCCTCAAGAGAACTTGAGTACAACAAAAATGCAGCAACCCCTCACATTCGCAAACCAATAATTTATATCTATTCAGAAAAAGAAACTCCAAGTAGAAAACCTAATTTCCTACTGCACACAATGAAGCATCATCTGTTTCAAGCATCTAATTACACAGTAAAGCCCTAATATCATCAATGCCAATAAACCCTAGCTCTCACCCCTTCATTTTTCTTCAACCAAACAATTCAAATGCAAAACCTTACACAGAAACCTAATATAATCTCAAGGAAAATCCAAAATCAGCAGTAAAAACATTCATGATGAAACCAAAAAACCCTAATTCAGCAACAAACTCAATACAGTTTTAGATCTAAAGAGAACATAGATATGAAACATAAAACAAAAACGCATTGAAGCAGACACGGAGAGGAGCTGTACGGACCTGCGTAGCTGTTGGTGACATCGACGGTGCCTTTGAAGGTGCTTCCGAGCAAAACCCCAACAACGCGCTTGCGAGTGTCCTTGGCGACTCGGTTGTAGTTGTCGACGATGCTTAGGAGCACCAGGGGATGCACTACCACCTTCTCGATCGGCCTCGCCGAGATTTGCTGTGTCTTTATCACGTCCATGGCCGACGATTTTGCTCTATCTCTCTCTGCTCACTCCTCTCCGATCCTCGATCTCTTGCGACTATAGCTTCTTCCCCAGGAAAGCTTCTCTTCTTCTAACTGTCGTAAGAGAAACAGAAAGACGAGTTTGATTGATTGGGCCTCTCCAGGTTGGGCTCGTCTAAGGGCCAAATATTCCGGAAACGTAATATAGGTGAAGGACCCAACGAATTTAGCCTGGCCCAAGCAGCTCTTTAGAGGACTTGGGCCAGCCAACTAACTTGGCCCAAAATGTTTGTTTCACTACAATTATTATTTTTTTTGAAAAAAGTACAATGAAAATTTGAAACAACATAAGTTCAAAATGACATAGGTGGACCATTCAAAAAAAGAAAATGACATAGATGAAAAGAAACTAAGTAAAGTACAATATTTTTAAGTAGATAATCGATAAATAAATATACCTTTCAAAGTAATATTTTTTTTTCTGCTTTATATACGGGTCAGTTGTAAAAATAGTCAAACTCGATAAGATGATAGAATAATATAATTTTGAAGAACCTCTATATAAATACAGTTCATATCAAAAATTAATAACTATACGTACTTACATAAAATATAACTTACACAATTGGAGAAATATGAAGTTCATAAAAAACCTTCGTGTTTTTTTTTTTTTTTTTTAAGTCTAATTGAAGTTTACCTCTAACTTTTTTAATAGCATCCAAATTTTTTGAAGTCATGTTTTCGAACTTTACCAAAAAATGTGAAGAGCTCTACATGCGATAAGAGCTTCATTTGATACAACCGATCCTAAAAATATTGTATCGTCTTCACCTTCATCGTCAACTTATTTTCGAAAATAGTATCTATAATTTCTTCTAAAATCTTGAATTCTTAACATATATCATTTTCACATAAGTACCCCATATCCAATAATTTATTGATATTCATTTTATTATAGTAGTCAATATGTTATTGAACTCAACTTCATTAGTTTTTTGTGTTCATAATGTATGTAATTTCATGTCGGTAAAATTAAACCTAAATATTAACAATCTATTTTTATAAGACCTTGACCTAATATAGACAACTTCTGACTCATCGGACTTTATTGACCACTTTCATTTTATATTTGTCATGTTAAAAAGTTATTTTATGGCCTGAAACGGTGTCTTTTTTCTTTTTTTAAATGGGAACGACAACATTGGTACATGAAATTCAAACATGGGGAAGCAGACCCAAGACACGAGTCACAATTATTAAATGTAACTTCAAGGAGACATTTCTCATATGGAAATGAAAATTCTCATTCCCAAGCATTTCTCAAAAACCCACAAATAAACATAGCAAAACAAGGTCTTTAGGAGCGTATAGAGAAGAATGTGAAGCCATTTTTTATAAAATTATTGACGACGATTTAGATTTTCTGTTCATCAATGTATTCACTTATAATTGGCCGTGACATTTATAACAAATCATTCAGACCTGAACATAGAAACTTTCTTAGTCACGTGTTTTCTTCAAACATCGACTCGATTAGGTGTAAAAAACGGTCAAATTTTTCTACTATAAGGTCGCTATCTTCTTTATTACAATATATAACGAGGTATAAATGTCCATACAATGATTTATAGGAAGCTTAAACGAAGATCCAATGGCGGATGATCCAATCCTCCACCGAAACTATAATAATAAGGGTATGTTGTATTCTCCTTGCCCTCGTCGGAGTACAGTCTCATCTTCTCCGGTTCAGATTCCTCGTACGTGTTCACCGGGAAAAGTTGTAGTGTCTCCGTCACTCTTTCAGGCACAAAACCCTCGTTTATCTCTACAAAATCAAAGAAAGATATCAAATATAGTGTTAAAATTCGATTCACTTAAAAATTCAGGCAGATAAAACTTATCATGATATGATTCGATCCTAACATCATAGCATCACGTGTTATACAAAACCAAAGAAATACATTTAATATCATATGTTAAAATCCAACCCACTTAAAAACTCATCATGACATGACTCGATCCTAACACCTTAACATCGTGTGTTTGTAAGAACATACGTACGTTTTGTGGAAGAAGCACACTCCTGCCGGGACACAACATCCTTATTATCATCGAAACAAACTCTGCGCCGCTTCTGTCTCTCCCTAGCTTTATGGTTCTGAAACCAATAAAACACGTTCTTGCTCTCAATCTCACCGTAAAAGCTCAGCTGGTCGGAGATCTTCTTGATCTGGTCAGCGCTCGGTGTCCGGAGCCCAGACCGGAACAGGTCGGTCAAAACCTTAACCTGTTCGGCAGTTGGGTTCCACCGCCCACACTTAACTCCGGCGCCGCCGCGACCATGACCCTGTTTTGCATAAAAGCCTGACATTTCCGAGCTTTTTTCTGAGCTTTCTTGGACCTGAACAGATCGAAAGAGAGGACCAGAACCGTGTGCATATATAATATAATGTGACTTGAATAGTTTAATCCTAGGATTTTGTAGTTGTTGTCTGGTTTTATTTGGAAGGGATTGAAGGGACATTTGTTTATTCCCTCTAGCTTTCAATTTTGGGGATTTTAAGATTGAATTGTACGGGTTTGATCGTTTGTTTTTTTTTTTTTTTTTTTGCAAAGAAAGAGACATAGAGTACATAAAAGGAACTAATTACCCTCAATTGGTCAAATCACAAACAATTGGTCAAACCTTTAACTATAATTCAAAACCTTGAAGTCAAATCCCGAACGCTAAACTCAAATCATAAACACTAAACTCAAACCCCCGATAAACTAGTCAAACCTTAAACACTGAAAGGTATAATAGTCTTTTACAACACAATTTAATAGAGTTAGTTAGTATACAAACGAAAATTTTGTTCACCATCCTATTTTGATGAGTAACTAAACAGACCGTTCTTTTTAAAAATCGAAAATTAGTACACCATTGTATCATATAATTGTTTATTTTTGCAAGGAAAGAGACATGCTGGTACATACATCGAACTATTCAAATCTCGAAGTTTGTTCAAAGTTTCGATCCGCGTGCAGACAACATGTAAGTTACAACAATTATATGAATAAACTATTCCACCCCATGAATGTATGCGTTTCAGTAAAAATATGTTCGTCTTAATATAAATTTATCAATTCGAACTTTTAAGTGGATCGGGTCTTAATACGATAGTTTAAAAAAGTTGTTTATTTTTTAGTATTTGAATTTAGCAGTAGTTCATCAGTTTTACGTTATCTCACATGTGTATTTATTACGTCTTTAGCCCAGTCATTTTTTAATATAGAACTGGTAAGCAAGTATGGAATACTAATCTACTCTAAACAAACTCTAATTTAACCATCGCCTCATACTCGAAGACATACAAATGTACTCATTAGGGGTTTGACCCTCCGATTTTAAAGAGGTAAAAGAACTCACTGACTATCAGGTCAATCCTAATGATTTCATATGGTCCAGTATAATTGCTAGTGACATATTACACCAACTTGTTTGTCTTGTTCTAGTAATCTTTGCATTGTCTCTGTTCGCGGAAGGGACGTGATCATTTGGCACGTCTTGAGTGAAGGAGAACTTGGTTCCATTAGTTTTGGTCTTCCTCGTTGGTGTAAAGCAACTACGCAACGACAAGACGGGTGTCTTCGTCTCCCGTGCTAGCATAGTGGCATCCCACCATTGTTTTGTAAGCCTCGTGGAAGGAAGACTCGATTTTGTTACGAAAAATGTGGTTACAGTGTTAAAAAATTATGTTTTCTTTTTATAATTAAATTTAGATTCCTGATCATTAAATTATAGATACGTTGATGCTTTCAATTACCACGTCAAGAGACACGTATTATATTCTCCATAGATAAATGACATTACATCAACACCTAACATCGACAAAGATTCAAAAGTCTGAATAAAACATTTCGTCAACCCATCACTGCGACTCTGTACCTGAAACAGAAGAAAACACTCCAAATTTCTACACAACAACCTTACTTTATTCCAAACTTGTGTTTATTTAAATCAAGAAAATGCACTAAAACTCATAAAAATTGCAGCTCCTAGGGAACATGAAAGTCAAAGTTCTCATTGTCTGATCTTACATGGGACGGTTGTGATCACTACTTCTGACAGTCACAGAGATACTCAGACATTGTTGACCGTCTAAGTCAAATAATGTTGGTTTAAACCTTCTTTTGAGAGAGTGGGAACATAAACTATTAAGACACCACTTTAAGTTTATGTGGATAGTCATAGGTTAATTAATTTATACACAAATAAAAATTATATGTCAAGATATTGAATAAATAAAATGAACCTTACATTGACACCGTTCATTTTAGTTATAAATAAAACTTGCTTGAATTTGAAGCCAACATTCCCAAATAATTAATTTAAGCATGGAATCATCCGAACCACTACAAAATGATATAGAGAAACAAAATGCAAATTAATTTGAAAAACTCTTGTGATCTTAGTTAAAACACAGTAATAAAAAATATTACAAAAAAACTTACACAATAACAAAATACACACGTACCAAAAAAGAGAAAGGCAAAATCATACTATCTTCTCGCGTTAGTTTGATACCGACGGATGAACTTGCTTTTATATTCCTATTTTTTTTTTACAAGACAAATAAAAATGCACATTGAACCCCGGCGAGAACACAATTAAAGGGTGGAGAAGACGATACCTGCTCAGATGACTCATTGTGAGTAACGGCGTAAGAGTTGCAAATGCCGATTGTGCCATCAGGCAAAACCGATCCGAGCAGAGTTCTGATGACACTAGACACGCTAGTCGACGACATAGAGAAGTGCAACACGGTTTGCTCCATTACCGCCATTACTATATCTTGAGCTATGTTGATACAATAAACTCTAGGGTTTTCGAATGCATAAGACAGAGGTCATCATGCAAGGGTGGAGTCAAAAATATATTTCAGGATATGTCAATAATAATTATTAAATTTTTTAAAAAATACATATTACAAAAATATATAAATATTACATATGCAAATATAATAATGTTTTAAACAACGATTTAAATATAAATATCATATTCTTGTCTAAACGTAACCTCTTATGCATGTCTTGAAGAGCGATTAATGATATCAAGATCATCAATTATGTTTAATACTTCTTTCTTTACAAAAGTTACAAACAATCATTAAGCCACGGATTAGATATTTTGTTTCTCAACTCATTCTTCACAAAATTCATCCTAGAAGACACTTGTGGTTGCCACCGGTAATGACAAAGTTAGCTTCACTTGTACTTCTTTGTTTAGACTAGAGTCTTATAAAGATCAAAGATCCCCTTTAAATTAGAAAGGTTAGTGCTTATCTTGACGCTCTCAATATAATTCTAAACACTTCGAGTCCCCATTTTTTGTTGGATTTTGCATACGGTGTCGTATCGGGAGAAAAAGAGAGAAGATAAATAACCTTATCTTATTAAACACCCACACAACACATATGGAGTCCGCATCTACAGCTATGGCAGCATCGCTCCGGTTGATTCCTTTCCTTGGCAACACGTCGTCGTATTGCTGTTTAGCTCTGAGCCAACCCAAACAAGCACGAGCCTCGTGTCCGGTGAGACATGCGGTGCGGGTCTTCAAAGTGGTGATCGAGCACGATGGGCGGTCCACGGAGCTGGATGTGGATCCCTTCGAGTCCATTCTCGAGAGGGGTCTGGACTCTGGCCTCCACGGGCGGCACGAGTGCAAGC
>JAYMSW010004283.1:0-11167 GCA_036897725.1 Erodium texanum
GGGGGGGGATAAAGAGCCCCTTTTTCCCCAGTCATTATGCCATGGTTAAGGTTTGTTGTAGATATTTGGAAAAGTGCAACAAAATCGCATCTTCAATTTCAGGCTTCAAATTGCTCAAGAACATGGATAATATGTCTTTTTTAGAGAGGTGGAGGTGAGTAACTATACTCTAAAATGCCTGGTAATACTCCTCAACCGTGGAGTCTTAGCGGAAATGAGCGAGTTCGGACATGTAGTTTGTGTACTTGTCATCTGTAAATCGGCGCCGGAGAGACTCCAAGTACTCCGACCAGGAAGGGTCTAAGATACCCTGAAACCTGAGTTGCTGCAAATAATGGAGGTGATGGCGCAGTGCGGCATCCTTGAAGCCAAGCATGGCTTCGTAGACTTTCTCTTTCTCAACAACATTCTCAGCCAAGTAGTATTGATGGAATTTAAGTTCCCAAGCGTAAAAATCAGAACCAGTAAAGGTTGGGAACTTGCATGAGTGAAAGTATCTCTTTTGGCTCGAGTTTGGTATGGGATCTAGTGTTTGGGTTGGGTTCGGATGTGGGAGGGGGGGGTGGATGAGAGGGTTATCAGGTTCGTTAGGAGGAGGAGGACTAAGGATGAAGTCATTTCGTGTTTGTGGATTCGGGCTGGGAAAAGGAGATGGGGGAATGTGAGTGTATTGAGGTGGTGCAGGGGAATCTGGGAGCTTAGTAAGCAACGCTGAAATCAAGGTTGTCTGGTCGAAAAATTTGGTCTCCAAGTTGGTGAGCTTATCATTCATGACATTGAATTTAGCTCCGATGACAGTAGATTCGGCGGAAGGGTGCTTGGTGGAGGAGCTTTCAATGGTTCTGCCGATCATTTTAAGACGGAAAGATAAGGCTCTGATACAAGTGACATGGCTGGATGAGAAAGAGATAGTGTAATATGGTGATGATGAAGTTTACAGATGGAATTTACAATAAGACAAGGAGGAGGAGAAGATAGAAAGAGAATTGAGAAGGACAATGGTTTGTAATATTGTGCATACCATCGTTCACACACCTCTCGTGCTCTAAATAAACATTCGAGGATGAAAAAGTACAACAGCCTGTTTGCCTTGGCCAAGGCTACATAGATGAGGCTAGGGGTGGGCAAAAGTAACAGTAACCAGCAAAAATGACCGGCACCGACGACGTTTCGATCGACGTCAGCGAGAATATCTAGAAACCGGCAAGGGTACCGGTCGGGGACGATGAGGAGACCCCAACATCGTCGATTAACCGAGAATCACCGGTATCGACACCCTTCCTTGTTTTGTTGCTCCTGCTTCAAGTGCCGACGATGAGGGAGCTCGAGAGCTTTGCAACAAGTTAGCATTTGGTAGGTTAGATAATAGTTGGACTTGTACTTGAGTTGGGCTTAACGAAACAATTAAACCATTTTATATAAGCTCAATCTCATTATTACAAGTCTTAAGCCTAATCTTATATGTCTTTAGCTAAACCTAAGAAACTTTAGTTGACATCCTCCTCCCCTTTTCTTCTTACGCAGACACAACTCTTAACAAGATCGTGCCTCTCGTCTTCTCTTCTTGCGCAGCTGCGACGTGCTACAATCTCTTCCGCTCTTTTCACGCAAATATGTATCTGTAATTCTCCTCTTCCATGAGGCTCATATAATTTCGGTCGGCGGGTGAATAGCTGGCCCCGATCGGTGATTTTGCCAGTGATTAACCGGCACCCGAGATCCTTATCAGTGCTATCAGCCAACCGAAAGGTCCGATCCGACAGTCCAATATGATCTCTGATACCCAACCCTAGATGAGGCCTAAAAACATAAAATGGGTTAAAGCCTAAAACATAAGGATAACAAGGATGGCTCATAAAAAGGGTCCAAAACAGGGCTGAACCAAAAGCCTAGTATCATATTCACTGAAACACTAAAAACGAGTGCAGACATGGAGGAACCGCAGCAGCAGCTATGCGAGGCGGCGAGGAAAGGCGACACCGAGAAGGTGAAAGCCCTAATAGACTCCGGAACTGACGTCACCTTCTTCGACGCCGATGGCCTTACGCCACTCATGTACGCCGCAAAACTTGGCCACGCCGATGTCGTCAAGGCCCTCCTCGAATCAGGCGCCCCTTGGAACGCCCTCTCCCCTTCCAACCTCTCCGCCGGAGACTTCGCCATGGAGGAAGGCCATCAGGAAGCCTACGAGCTTCTCGTCAACGCAGGTTCGTGTTTTGAGGTCTCCCATCTCGCCATTGCTGAATTGGGTGCGGTTTTCTTCAATTATCTAATGAAGTTCGAAGTTTATGAATATGTGAAGTTTACAAAACAAATCTAGATGTGAAGTTCATAACTGATTTACTGAGCTTGCCACTATGCTTACTTCACAGAATTTGCAAACCAATGAATTCGTGGATATCTTCATTTGTGTATGTTGACAACAGGATGGCTCAATGTTGAGCCATTTTGATTCTTTTTTTTACTGAGAGTTGTAGAACCTGATGAAACCAGAACACTACTTCGAACTCATATGTGACCCAAATTTATTCAGGTATAATTTGAGAAATGTAAGATGCCATCTCTCAACAATGGTGAGATGGGGATGAAAATTATAATAGTAAAATAATAATTCAAGATTTAATATTTAACAAAGGGCTGGTAAAAAAATTAACCATGGATTTTCCATGCATTTATCTTCTTGTATTTCATATGTTGTTTCTTTCCTGTACAATATGGCATTTTTATGCTACAAAATACAAATTGCTTACTTTCTAATATGAAAAAGAGAAGAAGAAAATCTATGAGCTCAAAGATTGAAATCTTGACTGAGAATGTGGAAAGTGCTATTTGTTGCATAGTATTGCATCTTGCGTGATTGGGAATAGCGGATCATCTATTTTATTCAGAAGTAGGGTGTTGTGTGATTATTTTCATTGATAAGTATATTCACCTGAGCAGGGGTTCAAGCTGAGTTGATTCTGGGAACTATTGCAAGGACAGAAAATAAAAATGACAATTCTGATGGCCGTTACTTGGAAGATAGGGTTACTTTCAGCGAGGATAAACTAATGGACTCCAATAGCAAGGCTATCATGATGGCTTGGGAGAAACCATTGATGGAGGCTCATGCGAAAGCTGTTTGCTCTGGGGGTGGCCACATTCTGAACATTGGCTTTGGAATGGGTCTTGTGGATACTGCGATTCAGCAGTATGCACCTGTTACACACACCATTGTTGAGGCTCACCCAGAGGTTTATCAACGTATGCTTCGTACTGGTTGGGGCAAGAAGGATAACGTGAAGATAGTATTTGGGCGCTGGCAAGATGTTCTTTCTCAACTTGACTCCTATGATGGTATGCTCGTAACTGATGATTCAGATTCCAATTTATGAATTATCACATCAATCTTCATTTACTTATACACTCAATTAGTCATGATGATTGCTTTTACTCATATTATTCCAGAGAAATCTGACCAACTCAAATATTCTCGTAAATATCTAGTATGTTATAATTTTGTCAGTATTTTCTTCATTCTACTTGTTCATATTGTTAAAACAATTTTATTCACGAAGAGATACCATGTATGTTTGACCTCCCTCTCTTTGGAATATCTTTAAGCTGGATATGTGTTTCTACCACCTACTTATATGTTTGATGTTTCTCTGTATCCACTTATTACTTATTAGAGAAACTAGCAAAAAGAATGGTAACAAAGAAATCCCAGAAGTATCAAGTTTAGTGTCACCGATCTAATAGTTTATCGAAGTAGCCTAATTGTGCATTAGTGGATGTAATTTTCTTCAAAAACTTTTTAAAAAGGTTTTCAGCATGGAACAGAAATATCAACTTATATACCTAATTCCCTAATAGAAGTAAGATGACTTAGTGTGTTTTCTGTGCATTAGTGGATGTAATTTTCTTCAAAAACTTTTTTAAAAATCATATGTTCATCTGTTCACGGTATATAGAGCATGTCATTATCTGTCATATCTTTTTCTGCACCCAAAAAAAAAATCTGTTAAAATACTATTGACGGTAACTAAGGTTATTGTACTGTGGGTTGAGAGAGATCTATTAGGGAGCTAAAACATAAAATGACATGCATGTAGGAGTTGATTAGGAAGCTAGCAGTTGGACCTCACTAATTTCCAGTTGGACCTCCCATGTTACTTTCATCACCTGTACAAAGTACAATATATTGCATTTGCTGATGCAGATAATTTTACACCCATCGGAAAGTTACTCAGATCTTCTTCTGGAGTATAGAACAAAAGAAATTAAAAAAAATAAGTATTAACTTTTGCAAAGTTGTGAAGGATGGGTAAATTGCTGGAAGTTTTCAAATGTAGCAGAACAGTTTTAGTTGTAAAATATGGGTTGCTATGTTTTGTGTTATATCCTTGCTGAAATGATTACACTTCAAATTTTGGTCCAATATGTCCAGGCATTTTCTTTGATACTTATGGAGAGTATTATGAAGATCTGAGAGAGTTCCACCAACATCTTCCAGTGTTGTTGAAACCAGGAGGAATCTACTCATTCTTCAATGGTCTTTGTGGAGGTAATGCCTTTTTCCATGTTGTGTATTGTAATCTAGTTTCTCTAGAGCTAGAGAACTTGGGCTACTCTACACAGCTAATCCCTCTCCCCGTTAAGGACTGTTTGGGAGATGAAGTTTGGGAAGGCGTGAAACACAAATATTGGGAGCTTGATACATATTATCTCCCTGTCTGTCAGTCTTTACAGGATTCTGAGTAATGTTTAGATTTGAAATGAAAAATTTTCCCCTTTGAATCTCATAAACACTTAAATTAGTAGCTAATTGTTTGGTAGTTGATTCACTCACCAGCTTATCACTCTAGAGTCTAGACATCAAATATGGATTGTAACATGTTGTGCTTCAGGTGTGAATGGAATCTTACTTTTATTTGGTATTGATTTATGTAATGATTCACTCTATTGTTGAGCTGCTTCAAAGTATTTTATTATGTTATGATTTTCTATGTTTGTGAAGGTTTCATATAGAAACTTAAACTAAGCTGGAATTTTACTCAGAATAAACCATGTAAGGATTCAAGAAGTGTCCATCAACTTGTCTTTAAACTATGATTCTGAAAAAGGCTATGTATGCACTGTTCTTGTATGGGCTATAGCAAAGATTTTATAGCTTTACCATATAATTATAAAGTAAATAAATAAGTTGGTAACCCTCCATCATGTAGCTTTGGCTGGATTTTCTAAAACTCATATATGAGGCAGGTCATCCAACCATGCTAAATGTAGACGTGTATAGGTTTGCATTGTTGAAGCACAAGATTGAAGAAACTGGTATTAATGTCAAACCAGATAATTCAAGATATATGGAGCTAATATGTGACCATAGTTAGACATTAAAGTTGATACAACTTGAAAACTTGCAGTTGGTGATAGATAGTCATCCGTTAGCCGAGTCCAAATTTGCAGTCAATGAATTGACCGGATTGGACTCTGGAAATGACCACATTGATACTGTATAAACAATTGAAATTTGCCGATGTTATAGTATGTATACGAAATTATGGAAACAGGTCCGAAAGGGCGTGGGTTCAAATCCCACTCTCAACAATTTAATTTTACTCTCTTTTTTACATACTACATTCATTGGGCTTCCTGACCATTTTTGGGTCTGCTACTTTATTCTAGACAAAACACAATAGTTGGGCCTTCTTCATTTTGGGCCTCACACAGCCTGGATTTATTTGTGGGCCAGGAACACTACTTGGGTCTATCCTAAGCTTCAATTCCTCCTATCTATGTGTAACATGTTGACTTGACTAGACGTTTTTCAATTATAAATGATTGAATATTTGTCATCTTGCACTCAATATATAGATTTCATAATACATTATATTATTACTTAGTCTAGTGATTTAATTTTCTTATATGAAATGTGAAAGGCATTGTGTTTGATTACATGATTCATCAGGTTTTGTAAATTCATTTATTAGATAAAATATCATTTTAACCTTTTGTACTTATTAATTTAACATAACATAATATATTGCGGGAATGAGAAATCCTCATACTCTCTTTGAGCCTGATCAAAGTTTGTGTTGAAATTTGAAAATTCAAATTTAGGCATGCAGAGAGTGCACCTTACCTTAACACTGGCATGCAAAAAGTTTTTCACAACCGCAATGGGAGGTCAACTCGCCTCCCCACCCATTCACTGCCCCTATAACTATTGTTTCTTTCAACATACGGTTCCTCTGGGTACCTACACAACTCCAATTTTCTTGCTATACGCAAGTTTGCTCATTGGCTCTTCTCTTGAATCTGTGTTTGTTCTTCGCTCTACATTTGTTTCAAGGAAGCATGCGAATTAGTTTCAGGTGCAATGTGGTTTGGTGGGGTTTTCATTTTCTTTGGTTTGGGAGTCCTGAGTTGGGCTAGAGCTGAAGCCAGGATTTTAAGTGACGAGCTCAACACTCGGGGTGCGATCTTCCCAAATAGTCGCAGGCATTTGATATTTTCAGCCGGTGGTTATGTGGACAAACAAAAACCAGACTCTAATTCTGGCTACGGGCTGTGGGTTGGACCTGGCACCGGCACTGGCGGCTCCCCAGGCGTAGGTGGTAGTGGAACAGGGTTCGGCAATTGGGGTGGATACGGTGGTTATGGCAAAAGAGTAGGCAATGGAGAGTATGATCACCATGGGAAGCAAAATCTTGGCTTTATGCCGGGACTCAAACTCGGCCCTTGAGGAAAGAAACACTGATTTCACTTTCGACTACATCTTGTTGTATCAGCAGAATAAAGATCCATGTTATAAGTTCACCAAACTAGTTATAAGAAAATGTATGCGTTTTTGTTTTGCTTGGTTCTATCTTGTACTGAAAGTAGTAATAAGTTTATACCATCTTGATTGGATTTTTCAATACTCAATAATTTATCCAAAAGTCAGAAGCAACCCATTCCAAATTCAAGCTCTCTAAGAACTACCTTCACTGTTTTCCTTTCTGATGGTTGTTCCTACAATTCAAAACGCCAAGGGAACTGAATCTGCTTGAAAATCGAATGAACACAATGAAGCACACTATGTGTTTATTTTCAATCGACAGCCACTACAGTTGCATTACATAATTTGAACATACCTTCCATCATTTCTGGCACGAGTCAACAGGTAATTGACCGCCCAAGGCAAACGTCCTGGAAATCTCAACCCCAGAAAAACTGTCACGCGTTGAAGGAAACAATTTATTATATTTCAATCATCTGGCTATTCAAGGCACGAACTTGATATACTTGAAGTTATGCACACATTTTATACATAATGCATCAATCAACAGCATTTAATATCAATTCACCCAGCTCTGATCATCAGTTAGAAGAATTCCCCACTGTTAAGGAGATCAAGCAGCATAACAGTGATTGTCATTCTTTTACCTGAAACATAGATTCCCAAAGTTGTCAGTGATTTGGTTTACTTCTAATCGTAAAAGCAGAGAGAGAAAATTGGGTTTCAAGTAAGATGGATATACAGTATAGTCATCATTGAAGCACGATACATAACAAAATGAGGTTAGATTTTACCACTTCATTATGAGTAAATGAAGTCATGGAACCTAACTGTAATTGAAGGGAAACAAATGGAAACATGCATTGCATCATGACTTGACACTAATCGGGCTCCACATCTAAAGGAACCTTGTTAGTTGAGTGTGACTCTTGCCTTCATATGTTGTAAATCATTTTTTTTTCTATTTTTATTCAACATGGTAAATTATACTTTAACATTCCAAAAGATACCCCTATCTGGTTGTCACAAAAATTAAAAATTAACTTCTATAAACATTATTATGGAACCAATGTCACAAGCAAAGCCCATCACACTGACTCACACATATAATCACCTCTGCAACACCCATTTGATGTGGAGATGTTCCATGACATTGATCAGACTTCTTTATCTACACTGAAATGCACAAATTTTGCTATATCTGATTTTGGCAAATTAGTATTAACATATATGCTTATATGAGCAGGTTCAGGTACAAACCATCCCAACAATACAAACTTATAAGAAGTTCGTGTTAGAGTATGAAACAATAATTGGGTCTTCAACTATTAGCTTGAGCTTTTAGTTGAGTTGGTTCTCTAATAGTTTATTTGTGCGTTAAGGGAAGGACAAAAAAAAATGAAAAACCAAGAGCATGTATGTATTTATCAAGATTATCCAAAAAGATCAGGCACTCTTTAACAGATCTTGCCAATAATATAGCAAGAGCAAGACAATTATAATATGATTCATACCCCTTTCACCAAGTCTGAGGTCTCAGTCAGATGGTCACCCTCAACCACGGAATCCATGTTTCGCTTCCTGTAGAGGATTCATGGTTAGACAAAGTCAAGAAATGAAATGCCAATATCAGTAGCAATTCCATGAAGTGCCTTTCTTATGAACATTTTGGTTTGCTGTTAGAAAGGATGAAGACTGATAGTGATTAACAATTACATAGAGTACCTTTCGTCTGTAAAGTTTGGCTCATGACGAGAAAATGAGTTCAAATTGGAACCTTGTGTAGTAGTTGTTCCTTCTAGTAAAATATCTGGATTGCAATCTCTCTACCAAAAAACAAGGTTTAGTAACACATTCCTTGCAACTGAAGTTACTTAAAATTCCCATGCTGTAACAAGACATTTACAGCATAATTATCATTCATCCACCCAGGAATTTTATCAGAAAGCAGGGCAATATACCGTTCCATAGCCACATCCGGATCCATTTTCCCCAGCCTTTGCCAAGCATTCCTTGCACAATATAACCAGTCCCCACCATCACTCACACATACCAGTTCTCTACTGTGCTATTAACTTACTACAGATAGCAATCAAACAAAATCATGCAATTTGGTGTACAGTAGGCCCTACATGCTTTGCAGACGTAATTTGTACATGCCAAACCACATCTTCAGCTATAAAAGCTCACAAAATCAGTTATGCAGTATACTCCACCCCAAATTTGAGCGCCATGGAATTCTAAATAATCTAGCACCACAGTAAGTTATATAATTCGTTTTTCCAGTTGTCATGTGTGGATTATGAAGAGACAGAGGTGTTGCAGATGTTTCCGAGTTATCAAATGGTCATGCATTCAAAGGCAAATTTCACAATGCTCAGAACACAAAAATCTACATATATAAATATTCTTCTATGGTTCATATCAATAGCATAAAGTAAATTGGTGATCATCGTTGTTCATATCTATTACGTGCTCCATATTACTTGGTATCTAACTGTAACATTTGGGTTAGTTATTTGTGTTTTTCCAATCTTGCTCTTGTTGCCATCAGACGTTTTCTACCAAAACTGTGTCAATAACTAAATGTGTGCATAACCTGGAGCATTATGTAAAATGTATAGATTCATAAATTCAACGAAAATGAAAAAGATCATTTAGTACCAGTAAGCTCAAGCGGAAGCCCTAAATGCCATAGGCTGAGACTCATGACAAGGTCCTACAGTAGCAACCTTGTGAAGTCCATACAGCTCCATCTGAGCATCTCTCCCAACACCTGGAAGCTGCTCATTATGATCACCAGAACCTACATACTTTACAGCAGCAGCAAAAACCTTCTCCAAATCAGTCCTCTCAATACCCTCCCAATCCTCCTCATCAACCCCTATCTCACTCTCCTCAAAACTCACAACCCCAATTTCATCACTCCCTCTAGTTTCCTGATTCTCCTTCTCAAAGCTCACAACCTCGATTGCATCATTTCCATGGCCCTTTTGATCATCTCCGCTGTTCTGATTCTTCTCCTCCTCGCACTCCAGACCTCCAATTTTGTGTTTTCCACAATAGTTATATCTTCATTCCCAGATTCAACCCCAATTTGCTCATCATCACTACAATCTCGGTTCTGAACAACTACTTCACCCACCAAACTGTCCAAACTAGTAGCTATTTTCACTTCCTTCACCAATCCATACCCTCCTTCCGATGAGGATGCGGGTGGTTTCACCGACAAATCAACAACCGTGGGCTCTTCCTGAAATTCGCATACTGGCACAAATCCTTCTCCATAACTCCAGCTTCAAATCTATCCGCAACCCTCAATTTTCCCCGAAAAGACTCCACGATTCTGCTGTCACTACCGCGCCAGTGAGCTCTCAACTTCTCGTTCATACCAATCTTTTCGTTACCAATAATATTAGCTCCGGAGGTTCGGGCGACGCCATTATAAGGAGCTAAGATTGCAGAGACGAGCTTGGAGACGAGGAAGGAGAGAACCAGCGCGAGAAAAATGGAGATAAAAAGCTCCCTGGCCAGGTCCATGATCGACCGAAGCGGCCAAAACAGTGGCGTTTTGGATCAGGAAGAATCGGGATTAAGCGGAGATAGAGAAGTAGTGTAATAAACAGTGACGATGAAGAGGAAAAGGATATGTGCAGAGTAGAGAAAGGCATATTCGGAGATGAGAAAGAAGAGGCTTCGTTTAGCTTTACCAATCGCTGTCGGATGATTATTATAGGAGCCCATATTTGCTGTCGAACGGAGATCGATGAGCCCTCGCTCATTCATGTGGAGCCAGGCACAACACAGCAGGGAGCAAAAAAGAGAAGTTCGGTTCATGGCGGCACTGAGAAGGAGATTACGTGTCCCCCGCTATCCCGAGTTGGGTTTTGGCATTTTGAGGCTGTTGGGTGTCATTGTAGCCATATTGAAGGAGAGGAGAACAATAAACATGTCACATTTATTTATCATAGAGGGAAAATTATATGTACCCATCATATCCTCAACATTGAACCGATTTTACAAAATCCTTTAAACTTTTTTTTTTGATAAGCATCTCCAGATACAATACCTAACCCAGCAACTGGATATCTTGGAAAAGAACATCACGTAGGCTAGTCGGAGGGTCCTCCCTCCAATACATAGACACTTTACCCCGCAAGGCCATATGAGATGCATGAAGTGCAGCTTTGTTCGAATCTCTACTGATTCAAGACACTGTTGAAATTCTGAATTGGCTAAGCTGAATTGATCGCCTGTGTTGCCAAGAGACAATCTGACTCCACCGAACTGATCTTCAAACTCAACTCTACAGCACAATCCAGCCCCTGACGAATAGCCAAGCATTCCGTGAGATAAGGCACCATCTTTCCGTGCAAATACACCAATGACCCGCCGACTACCGAG
>JAYMSW010004284.1:0-11164 GCA_036897725.1 Erodium texanum
GGATACAATCCCTATAACTAGGAAACTATAAATTACTATATTATATAAAATACTATAATTGATTTTAAGAAGATACTTAAGTTGATTTGCTACCGTCCTTCTTTCCTTCTTGCTTCTCTTTTACTTTTCTATCTTTCTTGTCTTTCCTTTTCCGATGGTAATTAAGGTGGCACAGGGACGGTAACATCATGTTACATAACAAGGTAACTACAAGAAAAGTCTTGATCCTAGTTTTTCAATTATATCAAGCTTTTTGTCTATACGGAGTATAGAAAAAAAAAAAAAAACTTAACCACTAAAATCCCAGTTTCTCCTAAGAAAATAATGCCTCCGGCTAAATAGCATATCCAAGTCGGTGAAGGTGCTTCTAGATATCTAACTTGAGTCAGCCTGAGGAGGCTATTTCTTATTTTGCACAATTGAATACAAAATCTAAATCCAATTAGTCAATATGCCTTCATCAAGAAAATGCAAAGTCAACAACTCTTTTCAAGGGTGGTTGAGGCTTCTTCTCCTCCACCAAGAATTTTTGGGTCTGAGTTCTTCCATTATGGTGGAATAAAGCATCCCTGTGGCAGATAATCTGGTTGAACCAGCACTTTCCCGGCCCCAGCTTTATCGGGCAAGGCAACAACTAATTCCAAACTCTTTTTCACACCAAATATGTGTATCCTATAGACACGCAAGGTTAAGATTAAGAAATAATAAAAAAAAGTTTGAAATCAATGCACCAACTAGATATAGCATGCAAATGTAAAAGACATTCTCTATTGTAATTTGTAAAAATGGGCAACATCAGTTCATTAAATTAGAAGAATTGCAAAATGCAGTGAGAGTAACTGTTAAGAGTTTTCTATACATCTGTCAATGTATCCTCAGAAACACTGCAATCTTCAATCCAATCCAACCAAAAAAGAAATGATAATTCCTAATCAAATAACCTAGTTTGGTATCTGAACAACATAAAATCAGTTAACTAGTTATGCAATCCTGTTGTTTTTTCATGTGCCCAAACAACAAATGGAAACTCAATAATAGTCAAAAGGTCACAGTTTACCAATTCATTTTGCTAACCTTTTTGTTTCACTTTCCCAGCAACCATGCAGAAAATATAAAGTCAAAACAAAGCAAAACAAAACAAGGAAAACCCAGAAATGATTGAACATAGCAGACCTTGGTACAGAGGTTCCCAGTACATATGATGTGTTGGATCTTGCCGGGAACAAGCATGGACTTGAACTTTGCAGGCAGGTCAGCTGCTCTGTGCGGGATGTGCAAATCTCCCAAGGCTAGCAACAACACCATCCCTACTGAACCTGACTTCAATTTTCTCAAATAAACAGACCCAATTTCAGGAATCTGAGAAAGGAATGACGAAAAGACTACATTTTTCAGAAAATTTTTAAAAATGGAAATATATGATAGGTAATGGTTAATTAAGAAGAAAACCCAGAACTGGATTAGCAATAAGAAAAACAATATATATTAAGAAAGTTACCAGATTGATCTTGATATCGATTGATCTGCAAAATCTACAATTCCCATGAAAGCTAAAAATTAACAGAGCTTCTCATTCTCAGTGGTCGTTGATTTGATTTGAGCTCAAATCAGCGAAAGAAGGTTTTGCATAGCAGTCTGCGTTTTGCCAGACAGCAGCAAGAGACCGCCAGTAAAACTACGCCGTTTTATCACAATCGTTTTAGTGTAAAAAGAAGAATAATCCTCTACATCGCAGTGCACTAGAATGCATACGTACCCAAAATCAGAGCAAACGAGTCAACAAATTTTCCCTCACTTTCTCTCAATTTCCTTTCCTTTTTCTCCGCATTTCGATTTGCTTCCGGACCACAATCCGAAGGGTGACCCAATTTGCGACCCGACAACCAGTTGGAGGTAATGTAAAGCAAATTGTATAACTGGGTTTCTTTTGAATATCTTGGAGCATCCGCTAATTTTGATCAAGATGCGAGATTTTTCATGATGTCGTGCTTCTTAGCTGAGTTTGGCAGAGACCCAGTGTAGCTTTCTGCAATTTCTGTTTGGTTCTTTATTTATGAGAATCGTTGTGTGGATTTAAGTTCACTCTGCTCTAGTGTAGATGCTGTGATTTCAATTTGATTTAGGTCATTTCCTGGTTTCAGCTGGTACCAGATTGTGTATTCTGATGAATGTATCCTTTGAGGGACTGTGGGGCTCTTGGGGATTGATTCACTTGATAAATTAATAGTAAGATAAAAGTTCTTGAAACAAAAAAGGTATGTTTAGGAATCTTAATTTAAGACAGTAATTTGTTCAATTGAATGATTTTTTGGGGTCTCGTTATCATGAAAACCCTACCCTTTCAACTGTATCAGTTGAATTATCTACAGTTAGGTTTAGGAAACATGATTATCTACTAATTGAGCTCAACCCAACTTAACTTTGTTGATGTCTTTTATATTTGTTTCAAACCAATAAGTACAGCAAATTATGAAGTCAGGGCTGGCAGGTTATATAGATAATCCTTTTTTACATATATAAATGATCTTTCAAATGTAGGGTATAATGTTCATATGAAATTGAAAAAAGTATTCGTCCTTTTTTCGTTTAGCTCAGTTTTGGTTTTACCATAGATGCCTCGTTAATTTGACTCTTCCCGTCTATGACTTTCCATTTCCTTGTAAATTGTTGTTCACAACCAACTCTTCATTGTAAATCCCTTATCTTCAGAACATTTTGATTTGATAACCTGATAGAGGATAGGATTATCAGTCTCTAGAGTAAACAATAGAAATAGATGTTGCATGATATTTATTTCCCTGTAGGTATTTGGAGGGAAGTCTGCTGAGGTAGACATAGTCGGTGTAAATGATTTAAAATACGTTCAGATTATTTTATTGGAATTTTTGGTTTATTAAGTTGCACATTTTGAACATGATATGCTAGGTAAGTTTACTTATCCATACTGAGTTCTGTTTTGAGAGGATATGCTCTAAGCACACACTTTCCGTGGCTAAATGGCTATAAATGATTTCTATGAATCATTGGATAAAGCTTGTTAGGTGAAATAGAAGTTTCTCATGTGTTGAGTGCTGCATTGAGTCATTATGTGAAACTGAACTACTTGTGTGTTATGATACTTATTGAGTAGGTTATGGCACAGCCTGAGCCAGTGAGTGCAGAAATAGAGCCGATAGAAGTTGATACTGCTCCAAGGAAGCCCCGGATCCTACTTGCTGCTAGTGGAAGTGTAGCTGCCATAAAGTTTGGGAACCTTTGCCGGAGTTTTGCAGAATGGGCAGAAGTCAAAGCTGTAGCCACCAAGGCTTCTCTGCACTTCATTGATAGAACAGAACTTCCCAAGGATGTGGTTCTTTACACTGATGAAGAAGAATGGTCCAGTTGGAAAATGCTAGGTGATAGCGTGCTCCACATTGAACTCCGGCGATGGGCTGACATAATGGTCATTGCACCATTGTCAGCAAACACACTTGCCAAGGTAATAATTTTATGAAGTTTGTTCCTCATATTCCCACTTATGAATATAGATGTGTCAGGCCCGACCCACCTAAAAGCTTGAACGGATAGGTGGGAAGCCCAGACTTGTTATTTAATATGGTGTTATGATTTACATTTATTCGATGTGGGGCTCTAACATTCATTTAGTTGTAGATTGCTGGAGGGTTGTGTGATAATCTGGTAACATGCATAGTTCGAGCATGGGACTACAGCAAGCCAGTGTTTGTTGCACCAGCCACGAACACCTTCATGTGGAAGAACCCTTTTACAGAGCGACATCTTATGGCGATTGATGAGCTTGGGATCTCTCTGATCCCACCTGTTACTAAGAGGCTGGCTTGTGGAGACTATGGCAATGGTGCAATGGCTGACCCCTCCATCATCTACTCCACTGTGAGACTCTTCTTCGAGTCACGACAAAATTCACCAGGTACCAGCAACGGTGATGTGCACATCACCGGTTGATGTTTAAACATGCAAATGGAAGACTATGTAGACCTGTTTGTATTTCTTCTTGCTTGCTCTAAGTAGTGTCTTAAATTATGTACCATACACGTTAAGCTTGGTGATTATGTATTAAAAAGTGTCATCTCATCATGTTTGTGAATCTGGAGGTCTCATTCATCCTGAACTCATGACTTTTATTTGATTATACTAAAACAAACAGTCAATATCCAGTACAGGAAAATTCAAATAATGCAGTAACTAAAAACTGTCTAGCCTCATAACTCAAACTTAGACTGAAAAGGATCGATATTTGATCATAGTCCCTCAAAGAAGGACAGATGATTTTCAAATGTCTCGGCATGGCGAATTTTCGAAATCGATCCATCTTCTTCAACCTAAAAGAAGCAATAAGCTCAAATCAATAGGCAAGTCTAAAAGTGTGGAACGGAGAGCATAAGGATCTTTACTTCCGAGATAAATATTTTGGAAAGTGGATATTTGAAGTAGAAGAGATGGGTGTACGTACCCAGTACTCGGGCGGGCGCATCTTGAGATTGTATGTTGATGCCATGCTCATGCAATATGCTCCTGCATCATGAACCACCAGACCAGCTCCCTACAAAGTGAAACCCTTGAATCAGAACATGTGAAAGTACAAGCAAGAACCCCAAAAGTGGCACTTCAAACTGACGAACATGCAAGTGCAGGGTCTGAAATAAATAGCAATTACCTTAGGTGGGGTTGGAAGGTCTCTGTTTTTCCCCAAGAAATCTGCAGACTCGCAGACAGGTCCCACCACATCAAAGGTGGAGATCTTTGCATCAGGCGGTGTAGGAGAAACCAACTCTATGTGCTGCAACAAGATGAGTACAGTTCAATTGCAACTCACAAAAAGAACTAAATTAAAATCAAAGAGAATTAGTAAAGAGGAAACTGATATTACTTGATAAGCATCATAGAGACTGGGACGGATGAGTTCAGCCATGCTGCCATCAATTACAATAAAGTTTTTGGTTCCATTAGTTTTGACACCCGTCACATGATTCACCAAACAGCAAGTATTTGCAATTAGCGATCTCCCAGGTTCAATAATGAGATTAAGACCTCGTGAAAGTACCAGGTCACGTACCTGCACCATCAACCATGCCACCAGATGTTAACAAAACAAAATTATTTTTAATTATATTGTTTTCTAGTTAGGTTGGTAGGAACTTTGGGTTAAAGCGAACAGTAGACCTCTAGAAAATATGATAAACTTACAGTGTTAATGAGATCTCTGGGTGTGGGGAGGACAGCACCAGTATGATAATAGTCTATCCCAAGACCACCTCCGATGTTTAGATAATTAATTTCAAAGCCTTGCTCACGGATTTGGTCAATGTAATTAACCATGAGAACTGCAGCATCATTAAATATATCCACCTGAAAATATTAAAATAAGAGCTTCAGATTGGAACTGGTAAAAAAACATGTAAGCATGCCAAAGAAAAGATATGCTTATATTAAGGAACAAAAGAGTTGATGTGACAGAAAAAGTCACTGAAGAGATAAATTAACAAGAAACAACTACAGTATCAGCAACAAAAATGCCTTCTTGCAAGAAAAAAAAGTCAATGGTTGTAAATCAATGGCATAAACAATACTACATTATGGAGATATAAAAACATCTGCTGTTTGGTGACCAAGAGAATGAACCATCCTTCCATGTTTATTGTACATCTACTAGAATATAAAAAAAAACATAGCAGAACATTGGAAAATACCTTGGTTATGGTAGACCCAAGATGACAATGTGCCCCCACAAGCTTAAGCTCATTTGGATGTGCCTTCACCACATCCAGAAACCATTGCAGCTTCTCATTTCTGATACCAAATTTGGAATTCTTGTTCCCAGTGGCAACATATGGATGTACCTATCAACATAATACACAAACATATTAAAGAAACACTAAGCATTAAAGTCACAATCAATATTGAGAAACCAAGATCAAACAACAGGAAGTCAACCTTACTTCTCCTTAACGTTACAATCTTGACTGAAAGAGAGGATAATGTTTCTCAAGTATGACTACGGAAATCAATATCGTAACGTGAAGAGAGTGGTTACTTGTTAACAACATTGATAAATGAAATAATGGTAAAATTTGTTACTCATGTTCTACTATGACATAAATAATTATTGGGTGGCATGTTAACAACTCATTCTTCATATCTAAATTTACTCCCCAAATGCTTCTTTTTTTGGCATCTTGTAAGTTCATATCAAGTAATCCATAAGATTTTAGAACACCCTCACCATTTTTAGCAAATCATTATATATGCAAAGTAAGTTGTAAATTCCTGACAACATATGTAATGAATAGAGCTACAGAAGTAGCAACAAACCTGAGGGTCCACATCTGGATTGATACGAAGTAAAACATTAACCTTCTTGCCAGCAATTCTCGAAGCTTCTATAATATTTTCCAAATCAAACTCACTATCAATGTTTACAAAGACACCCTCTTGGGCTGCCAGAACCAAATCCTCCAATTGTTTCCCGTTTCCATTAAAGATACACCTAGAAGACATTACAATAAACTTACACCATGAACCATATTTATACTCACCAAGTGAAAATAATGAACCTCAAAGCAAACTTTAACTTTAATTTGGAATTATCATTCAGGCATAGAGCTGATAATGAATAGTACACATACTTGGTAGGATCAAACCCCGCGTGGATAGCCAACCTCAACTCGTTCCCGCTAACCAGCACAGCCCCACAACCAAGCTGCCTCAGATGCTCCAAAATCTTCAAATTATTGTTGGCCTTAATGGCGTACCCAATAATGGAGCTCAACCCCTCCAATGCATCCTTGTAGGCCTCAACATTTCTGGTAATCTGAGGCTTGCTATACAAGTAGAAGGGCCTTTTCTCGACAGATTCCATCACATCCTGCACCTTAACTCCCTCGCAGTAAAGATACCCATCTGACAATTTAGAGAAACAATGCTGAAAGATGGTTGCTTGATCACTGGTTTTGGTGGGGTTCTCCGAGAGGGTGGCTCTGAGGGAGAGGAGTTTTGGTGCGCGTTTGAGAGATACTAATTGTGGACGAAATTGGTGCTGTAAAGGACGTGCTGAAGTTTTGGAAATGGAAGGAGTGTTCAAGAAGAGCTGCGTAGCCGCCATGATTCCTGAGGAACAACAAGAACCTTATAAACAAACTATCCAAAAGATCGCATCTTTATACCTTTTTAGCAATTGGGTATTGTTTCTTCACCCTAAAATTTGCAATCTAAAGCTTATTCTAGAAAATACCCATTGGTTACCCAAACATGAGCATTGCGTGGAGCTTGACACAGATTTTCTAATATAGCAGTGAGGAAATTACAGAACTTTATTTACAGAACTATAGAGAGAGCTTGAGTACCTTAGAGGTCAGAAAAGGTGAGGCTGCCTTGAGAAGTCGCCGACCACTCGCCGTCGCCGGAATTGCAGCACAGAAAGTGGTGCTCGGCTGGCTTCTGTGTGAGAACTCAGTCCCTTGCTAGATAGAGTAGCAGGTAGGGTTTGAACTTGTTTCACCATTTCAGTTTCTTTTTATATGCGGATAGTTGCCAAATCCGGGTCAAATTGATATTTTTGAAAAAGGAAAATTACACAACTTATTACGGCCCCTTATATATAACTACACTTACACGACTTATGATTTAAGAATTAAGATGTACCAAACAAAAGAAATGATGCGAGAAGTCAAAAACATTTTGTAATGGCATCTTTATTTTTGAAAGAATGTCATTTTTTTACCTAGTATCATATACATTTTCCGGCGAACATCTCAATCAAATTGTTTCTCTCCGTCGTCACAATTCTAAATTCTTCATCACTCTTCTTCCTCATCTCCTTTTCAGACCTCCACTTCTGAATCTGTCATTATGGAGGCCCACGGTCCAACACAGTTTCAGCCCATGGTGAAACCATACCACCCACTCTCCAAGTCCATTATTACAGCCCAATGGTTGAGCCCATCTCTCCCAACCCAAAGCTATTGCATTTCATGGCTTTAATGTTAATAATTTAAGTTTTTTTTTAATTCAATAAAAGGCTTTAATGAGAAGAAAATCAAGAACATTACGGCCAGTTTGAGATTCTAAAATTCCAACGGGTGATGATCGATCAATTTCATTATTTAAATTGAAAAATGATGAACTAATTGTCTCAATTTTATCACTTGCATCATTTTATTTCATCTCTTCTAATCACGACTTGGACAGGAAAAATATGAAGCAGAACAACAAAAGCTTGAGGGATGAAGCATTATTGGTGCCCAAAGGTAACACCTGAGCTGACCATGCATGCCACATGTTGTCTTCAATGGCGTGCGTGTCATAACATACTTTTGTTCTTAATACAATAAAATGATCTGAATTCGATGTTTTTTATTTAATTAAAATCAGATATGATAAAATTTTAAAAATAAAATAATGATTCGATATCTCTCACTAGAATCAATAAATACCAAAAGCAAGAATTTCTTGTGCCTAATCAAGCTAAGAGGTTGGAGTACAAGCCATTCAAGTTAGTGAACAATTATTTCAAAACAGAATCGATAATTTTAAATTCCCTTGATCAGTAGACTAGCCAGGATAATTTATTTCTAAAATACATATAATCATGTAGCTACTTGTAAAAATTAAAAGTCAATTTTGGAATAATTATCCAATCAGTCCATAAAAATTTGAAAGATGACTGATAAATTTGTAAATCAAAAACATGTTATCTATCATTGATATTGCTATCATGTTATTTTTACCTGAACGAATCATTGAATTTGCTGTTAGGTTATTAATAGTTATGTAATCTAAGCTTTTAATGCCTCATTAATAATTTAATAAACAGTTTTAACTATAAGGACCAAAATAGTAAAGGATGAATCTTAACACTTTAAAATATCCAATTTTAAACATTCATTTTTATATCAAAACTAGAGAATTAAATCGCGCATTGCCCTGACATTATAATCTATTTCATGAAAATTAATAATAGTTACTCAACTTCATATTTATTACCACAACACTAAGATTTTTATGTGAAATTGTAATAATTTACCTCTTTGTATTAAATCTTTTCTCTTATTGATATGTTCCTTTAACCTAAAATTTATCTGTTAACTTCGATTTTCGCCAGAACCCCGAGTGTTATGTATTGGATGTACAAACAACATGATGCATAATACAATTGATATGCCATCCAAAATTAACGGGTTGGACAGGAAACTTGAAAATCTCGAGCAGTTAAAAAAATGTGAATCCTTCTTAAGATTTTCTATTGCACATATTAGTACTCAACTACAAAAGACTCATAAAATTGAGTGTTAAACCTTTGAAGTTTTCAACAAACTCGTACATGAGCATGTGATTTTTTTTAAGCACATGAGCATGTGATTTGAACTTTTAAAGCAATGTGCAAAATATATAAAACGAATATGCTAATTGAACTGAAAATTCTACAACTACACTATTAAATGTGTTTGTTTACAATGGCAAACATTTACAAATTAACAGGAAAGTAAAATGTCCCAGAACAACAAGTCTGTAAGTTTCTTCGATATACTTCATCTCCAATTTTTTTATATTTTGCACCTTAGAACTTAGAAAACAACAAATATGTCTAATTTCACTTCACTTGAGTATAATGAAAATCTTAAATAATTTTCTTAGATCTATGCCTATCTTCGACATTTGTTCATTGATTTCTATGTATTTGAAACTCACAAAGAAGTATCAAGTATATAAAACAATAAATATGAAATGACTATGGAGCTAAAACTTGAGGAGATCTTAAAATGTCAATTATAAGCAAGATCTTAATCAATTTCTGTTCGTCACTTTTCCTAAAAGGCAACATTCATCAATATCATGACAGTACAAGTTCTTTGAGTTACATGGTTAAACCTCTCACTTTTTTTTTAGTTTGCATGACCTGAAACTTTTGTCATACGTGTTTCGAGCATCTTTTTTTCTTTTGATAATCAAGAATCGATCAACTGCTTTCTTGTTTAACTGTGTTTAGTTAAATATGGTTTTCAAGTTAACACTAACTAATTTGAATGTAATAAAAGTATATACATATATGTTTTCTCATTACCATGTAAATGAGTGGAAAGGTTTGGAAGTTAAAACATCATTCGGAACAGAATTATAGTGACCCTTTCTTATGGACATAAGAGAGACATTGATAATGTTTAATCTGGTACGATGATATAGTGAAAAATGCCACAAACACATGATGCGTACATATCAACAATTCAACAGAAATCATAACCTCAAATAGTCATATTATTATCAAAACAGAAAGTATTAAAACTCACTGATTTCAGTCAAATCCGGAGCAAACTACATGATAAAAATAACATAAATCATCTGCAACTAAACCCATAGAAACATACCTTTTTCAGGTTTCTTCCCTCGTGCCTTCCTCTACAAGTGCGAGCATATCCAAAGCCCTAGTTTTTTTTCCAACAGAATGGGAGAAAAAAATGGGCGAGAAAGTAAAGATAGAAAAACTATTTGGATTGTGTCCCTCAACGCGAAGAAGAGAATGTCATTGTAAGTTTATGAATAGATGAACCGATTCAATTGACAAAACAACTAGAAACGTGCATCTCTCATAACCGCTGATAGGAAAGCGAGAAAGCAAGGGTTTTTTTCTTCGAATTTTCATTCTTTTAAAATCCTTTGATTTTTCTTATGCAAGAATAGAAGCAAAAGTAAATGCCACGTCTTTCAAATATCCTCCTTTATATTAATATAGATCAGTGACCAATGGCAGCTATTATTGAAGATCAATTTTGACCATTCACTTTTGATATCAAAACAAGTGACCAATGGCAAATACCTATTGATCAACAAATTTTACAGAAGTAATTAGCAAAAAGTTAACAACTTAACCTTATGTTCATACTATTAAATGATATGTATTGTTGAAACAAGTAGTAACGCAGGTAGAGCTAAGCTAAGTTCAGACAGCAAACAAACCAGTTCATTGCACCAAATGAAACTAAAGTTCCTGAAAATTTAGAACCTCAAAATGTCAAAACTGAGAACAGAACCTACATAATCTTTTCTCAAGGTCATTTAGAGTCTCTGAGCAGCTTCCTTGGCAAGGATTCTCTCTTTGGCCTTGGTCTTGGCTTGGGATTTGGATCCCCTGATTCCCCCACCCCCCTTCTTC
>JAYMSW010004285.1:0-11163 GCA_036897725.1 Erodium texanum
CTTTATTCGCTGAAATAACATTGAATTATACAATACTTAAAAAGAAATTTTGCAAAAGGGATAAGTAGGAAATACATTAATAGTTTACCAAACATTTGTTGCATATAATGTGAACATAGTGAACATAGTGAACTTGTTAATTTTACTTTATCATCATGTGGGATGTAATATAATGTGAATATTATGTAGTAATGAACTTGTTATTTTTGCTTATCATCATGTGAAATACATTTTATATTTATTATTAATTATTTATTTAATACAAAACGAGTTTTGCCGAGTACTCCCGAGAACTCCCCGGGTACTCTTTTAGGAGTCTCACCGAGTTTCGATTGATCCCAAGTTTCATAACCTTGGTCTCGTCGCAGGAGATGTGGTAAGTGGGAACATGCTGGAACGTCGACGGAGAAGAACGAAAAGATGATAGAATGTTTTTTCTTTTCTTTTCTTTTATTTCAGAAAATATATTTTATATTTATTTTAATTTAAAAAATCTAGGGTGTTGAGGCTTCAGAAGGGAATTGAATTGGGTTTTGGTTAAAATTATGAATTCAGGGTGTTGAGGCTTCAGAAGGGACACAAGTACTGCTTGTTGGGTCGCTTGTCTTCTGAGGTTGGATGGAACCACTACGAGACCATCAAGGTGAGATTAGATTTCTCTAACTGTATTTTCATACTTTGTAGAACTTATACTGAATTTCATTTGATTATGAAAATTCAGTACTTAGTTGGAATTGTGTGTTGTTAACGAGTTTGGAACTTGAAATGCATGTTGCTGATGACTTCCGTTGAGTTTAGACTGTTTAGTTAATTGCATACGAATATCAATCTCTCTTGACACCGGCATTTGAGTTCTATAATAGAATTAGCTTTTGTAGTAGACTATAATGGCTGTATATTGTCTCCTAGCTCAATAAACGGCAGTCTTTTGTTGGATATCATTATATTGAATTGTCCTGTGCTGGTGTATGTATCATAGGAAGTAGTTGGTAGTGTGATTTCTTTGCTTTCGGTTGTCGTTTAATGGTTAACGCAACATGAATGCTCTATTTCTGACAAAACCTGTAGAGTATGAATGACTATTGTAATGGAATACATTCGTTTTATTTGATTTCTCTGACAGAACACTTTAATTTGCAAATAAAATCATAAACAATCGCTATCAAGGAAATGGAACGCCCTTTTATATAAATCGTCTATTCATGTTTCTGAAGTATGTTTGATGGTCATGCCTGTTGTATGCTAGATTCTTTAGATGTCAAATATGTCTGGACTTTTAAAGTTTATTCTTAGCAAAATAAGTCTGCATCTTATTTGGTACCTCGGGCCATGTTTAGATGTTAGACGCTATTGGTGGCTACTTTTCTTCTGATAATAGAATTATGGGCGACTGCTACAAATGCATTTTGCTTCCTTTGGTTGATTCAAAACATCAAGCACGTAAACTTTGATGACTTGTGATAAGATGCTGTAACCTTACAAGTAACTGCTGCTTGTAAATTATGTATTATAACTGTTGAGCACCTGCAGGAGCTCGAGAAGAAGAGAAAGGAGAGGGCTCAGGTGGTGTATGAGAGGAAGAAGCAGCTCAACAAACTCAGGGCAAAGGCTGAGAAGACTGCAGAGGAGAAGCTCAGTTCCCAGCTAGAAGTACTAACTAGTGTCACATACTGAGATAATTCTATGACTAGCTAGTTCAGTTTTGTTCAGGATTTAGATTCGTCGATTCGAGTAAGATTTTATTTTTGTTAGAGAACATGTAGTCCCATAAATATGAGTAAAATGGTACCATTACCCTCGCTGCTTGAGTTTAAATTTTCTTTTATTTGCCAATTTTTCTCTATACGTAAATTAGAGCTACCTTATTGATTGTTTGATTAAGGGTTACATTCAAATTTGCCTAAATCAAATCTTGAATGAAATAAAAAGTTCAAAATTCAAATTTTGTTGATTGTCTCTGGTTTTAGAACTAGTTAAATCATAATCAGCTTATGAGAATATCCTTGATGTATCTTCCCAATTGGAACTTGGAAGCAAAGTTAAATAACAAGAAAAGCACCAGCAATACCATCCATTGCACTCATGGATGTGGCTCCAATAAACAATTCTTCTGCACTTCACTAAGTCTTGATTTGCTTTTCAGCTACTCTTGTTACCACTTACCTTCCATGGCAGACCAAATAAAACCCATAATCATAATCTCCACTTCTCTTCTGTCCTCAGCTCCACCATTAGAGATGAACAAAGATCCAATTCTTACTCAACACTCATTACTTTCATCATTTGCTTCACCCCACCCAAAAATCACCCCTTTTATGCCATCCCATTTGCATTTACACCTGTCCTTTCTGAAACCCTTCTCGTTCCTTCAACCCTGTCTTCTTCTTCCTCTGATTCTGAGACTGCATGGGTTTTTGGTTGGTTTCTTCAGACATTCATGGGGTCTGGTGACGTTTATGGGGCTATGGACCTCCAGCGTTTCTGGGTCTTCTTCTTTTTCTTCTCTGGTTTATGGGTTGTCTGTTTCTGCAATCAAGATGGTAAGTGTCATGCCCTTTTGTTTTGTTCTTCATATTATTCTGTGCTCTAAATGCATGATTGTTCTGAATCTGATAATCAAATTTTGCTTAAAATTAGGTATTTTTTTCCTTGCTCATTGTTGTTCTAGGGATCAAGTTCTGTAATTGTTCTTTCTGGGTCCTGTACATTTGACTCATTTCATTTGTTGCTGGTTGAGGAAAGTGAGAAGAGAAGGAATTGAAATTCCGATTCTTTTAGTGATAAGATTCACATCATTTTGTTTCTGAAGAGCTCTGTAGAATAAAATTATTTAGGCTTCTAACTTGATTATGCTTATTTCTTTCAGTTTAGGAGCTCACTTATAAGATTATGTTTTGCATTTTCACTGTTTCAGCTGGGACAGGCTTCTTGAGTTTGTTGTGTGGCGGAACCACAAGTTATACTGATTCATCAAACATCTCATGGGTCACAGACGATCCATACATAACCATTGGCATCACAAGCACAGTTCACCGCATTGGAGATACCTCTTCATCTACTGTCCCAATTCGGGCATTCCTGAATCCCCTCGAAAGGAAATGCTATAAGTTACCAACAAAGAACTTGTCATCAGTAGTTCTTGTCAGAGCTCAGTTCATGTACAAGAATTATGACCAACTCCAAAACCCCCCAACATTCTCAGTTTCTCTTGGGACATCCATTACTAGTACTGTAAACCTTGCCACTACAGATCCATGGACAGAAGAGTTTCTATGGCCTGTTAACAAGGACACACTCTTATTCTGCTTGCACACAATCAGAGACGGTGGATCTCCAGTCATCTCGTCGCTCGAAGTCAGGCCGTTACCAGTACAAGGTTACCGGAGTAACATCATTGATTCATCCAACAAAGTTCTTAGGAAGAGTTACAGAATAAATTGTGGTTACACCAATGGCACACTGAGGTAAGAACTCTCAAGTCATAACAAGAAACGCTTTAGATTGTTTGACCAGATTTTCTGATTGGATTGTGTGAAAACAGGTACCCTTTTGACCCTTACGATCGAATATGGGACGCAGATTCGAACTTTTCACCCCTTCATGTGTCAAGTGGGTTCAATAGTCAACTTGACTTCAGTTCATCAAGTGTTACAGAGAATCCTCCTGTTGCTGTTCTCCAATCTGCAAGAGTTCTGGCACGAAAGAGTGTCTTGACTTATGACTTCCCTTTTGATACAATTGGGGACTTTTACGTTGTCCTCTATTTTGCTGGGATTCTTCATGCACCAGCTTCTTTTGGTGTTATCATCAATGGAGCTGTCATGGAATCAAGTTATACTGTAAATGTCTCCGAGACAAGTGCTCTATATTACACAAGGAAGAGTATCAAGAGCTTGAACATTACACTTACGAGCATCAAATCCCATCCTCAAATCAATGCAATCGAAGTGTATGAGATTGTTGATATACCACCAGAAGTTTCCTCAACAACAGGTACCTATAGCAATAATAAGAGGCTGTTGAGTAAATCTATTGCATCGGTGCTTGATTAACAAGAGGGTTGTTCTATTTTTCTTGTAGTTTCGGCTCTTGAGGTTATTCAGCAGTCTGCTGGTCTTGAACTGGGATGGCAAGATGATCCGTGTTCTCCTACAACATGGGATCGTATACATTGTGAAGGAAACACGGTTACTTCATTGTCTGTATACATTAAATGATTGCTTAGTTGATATATATGCACACATATTTTTTTTTGGTTTTCAGCATGAGGTCTTCTTATCTTGTGTTGTACATCCTGCAGGGAGCTTTCAGACATCAACTTGAGGTCAATTAGTCCAACATTTGGTGACTTGTTGGATCTTAAGAATCTGTATGCGCTCTAACTCGCAATCGTTTTTTTTAGTATTAATGTTGACATTACTTTGTTTCTGATATTTAATTTTGGTGTTATAACCAGGGATCTACATAACACATCACTTTCTGGACAGATACAGGACTTGGGTAGCCTTCAGCACCTTAAGAAACTGTAAGGCCTTGAAGTTCTCATGACAAAAGTTTAGCATTTTTTTTATACAGATTGAAACTAGGGGCAAATGCCCTTTGAATCGTCCACTTAAGGAAAACTACCTCTTGACAAAATGTGAACTTTAAACTACCCTTTTGTTTGAAAATGGTTCTCACCCGAACTGGAATTTCAGGAACCTGAGTTTCAATCAACTGACTTCGTTCGGTCCAAGCTTGGAGAACTTGGTTAGCCTTCAAATCCTGTAAGTTCTATTGAGTCGAGTAGTTTTTGTAACACTATTTTTACACGAAATGAAATTGAATTCAACATTTTCTGCATGAAGGGACTTGCAAAGTAATAGTTTGCTTGGTACTGTTCCTGAAAGCTTGGGAAAGTTGAAGAACCTTCACCTACTGTAAGTGAACTCACAAGAACTTGATAAGCCATTAACAAATCGTATATATAGTTCTGTTTCTTGAATTTTTTTTTTGTATAGGAATCTTGAAAACAATAAACTACAAGGCAGTCTCCCAGACTCATTAAACAGAGAAAGTCTCGAAGTTAGGTACAAATTAACAAGGTTGCTACTGATCTATGCTTTGTGTTTCAGCATCTTATGCGTTGTTTCTTTTGCAGAACATCAGGGAATTTATGCCTTTCTTTTTCCACCACAACATGCAATGATGCGAATGTTTCTATAGAAGCACCACAAGTTACTATAGTTACCCAAAAGAAGCAAACCGGACACAATCATAGTCATATAGCAATTATCATTGGTTCAATTGTAGTAGCTCTACTTGTAGCTCTCTTCATTGGCATTTCAGTGTTCATGCTCACAAGGAGAAACATAACCGAAGTCACATACACATCAAGTGAGTATAGTTCATGTCATTGTTGAAATGAATTTGAGTCTGTTCTTCATTCTTATAACGATGATATTGTTTTCAATTTTAGGGTCGGTAGAATTAGATATGAGAAACTGGAATGCAGCAAAAGTCTTTTCCTATAGAGAAATCAAAACTGCTACGAACCGCTTCAAGGTGGTTCTAGGCAGGGGCAGTTTCGGATCTGTTTACCTTGGGAAGCTTCCAGAGGGCAAACTTGTGGCAGTGAAAGTGAGGTTTGACAGAAGTCAACTTGGAGCTGAGTCTTTCATCAATGAGGTCAGCATTTTTTTGGTCTTAATATAACATTCACGTATTAATAATAGTTGAATTATGACTTAACATTAAGGGATAATTGTAGATAAAATTATACGTCTTTTCCACATAACTATCTCTAACTTTAAACTTTTACTAGCATCTATGTAAGCTTTCAAAAAATTACGATGAACTCTTTTTCGTTAAAAAATGATGAAAGTGCCTCTGACTCTAATCTCAAAAAAAGATTTCATAACTACTAAAAGCAATTTGATTAGATGTAAAAAAACTCTTTTAAAGATAAAACTATTAAAAGGATGAAAAAAATAGCATTTCTTAAGATTAGAGTCAAGGGCATTTTCATCATTCTCTGATAAAAAGGAGCTATGTGTAATTTTTTGTAAGTTTATGTTGCTAGATGTAAACGTTGAAAGTTGGGGATAGTTTTGTGCAAAAGACGTATAGTTCAGGGTAGTTATTTGCAATTATCCCTAACATTAATGCCACTTGACTCTATTTGTAGGTACATCTCTTGTCCCGAATTCGCCATCAGAATCTTGTGTGTTTGGAAGGATTCTGTAATGAATCAAAGCAGCAGATTCTGGTTTACGAGTATCTACCAGGCGGGTCATTGGCTGATCACATTTATGGTATGCTATATTCAGAAATAAAACCTCATTTTTATCTCTTAATTCAGATCCTATATATGTTCAGCTAAAAACCATTTCCTTTTCAGGTCCAAATAGCAAAAAAGTTTCACTGAGTTGGGTTCGTAGACTTAAAATCGCCATAGATGCTGCAAAAGGTATGCTTGATGATGTGCATAGAACAAACAAAGAAACATGATTGTATTTTCTTCTTTACCATCAACATTTGATTTCAATTTGTTTGAAGGATTGGACTATTTGCACAATGGGAGTGATCCACGGATCATACACCGTGACGTTAAGTGTAGCAATATCCTCTTAGACATGGAAATGAACGCTAAGGTTTGTGACTTTGGCCTCTCCAAGCAAGTGATCCAGGCAGATGCGTCCCATGTAACCACTGTTGTCAAAGGCACTGCTGGTTACCTTGATCCCGAGTAAGTTCTTTAACATAACTTCATTTTCTTACGCTCTCATGGGACTCGAATACTGATTAGCTAAACTTATATGCAGATATTACTCAACCCAACAGCTGACAGAGAAAAGTGATATCTACAGTTTCGGAGTAGTTCTCTTAGAGCTCATCTGTGGGCGAGAACCATTGAGGCATCATGGATCACCCGATTCCTTCAACTTGGTTCTATGGGTAACCCCGAAAACCCAAGACCTTTTTCTCCATATATGAAAGAGTTAATTATAGATAGCCATTGCATACTACACGTCTTCTATATGTAATTATCCCCAACTTTAACCATTTACATCCAGCTGCCTAAATTTTCAAGAAATTGCACATGCTCTTTTTCGCCAAAAAATGATGAAAATGCCCTTGCCCCTAACCTCAAAAAAGACTTCATAAGTCATAACTACCAAAACAATTTGATTTGATGTAGAAAACTAAAACGGTTGGCTAGATGTAAAAAGACCATTAAAAAGACGAAAAAATGGTTTGTTTTGTTGTGCGATTAGGATCAAAGGTATTTTCGTAATACTTTTGGCAAAAAATAGAAGTGTGCAATGTTTTGAAAATTTAGGCAGCTGAATGTAAGGTTTAAAGCCGAAGATAGTTTTGTATAAAAGGCGTAGAGTACGCAATAGCTATATGCAATTAATGATATATGAAACTGTCTCTATTCCCTTGCAATATCATTGTTGTTAGTAGTGTTTCACAACTGAAGAATCTAAAGCAATCGGCACTCTGGTACCTATCAATTTAAGCTATTCAATTTTGTGTCGGTATCCGGGTATCGATACATATGCTGATACAAAACTGATATGTGCAACAAAATGTGTTTTTCTTGATCTTTTGGATGGTGCAATGCAGGCCAAGCCGTACTTGCAGGCAGGCGCGTATGAGATTGTTGTGGACGAGAGCATAATGGGAAGCTTCGATGTGGAGAGCCTGAGAAAGACGGCCTCTGTGGCTGTAAGGTCTGTGGAGAGAGACGCGGCTCTGAGGCCAACCATTGCACAAGTTTTGGCTGAGCTCAAAGAAGCCTATGGTCTCCAACTCTCATTTCTTGCTTCCTCTGCAAATGGAAGTGGAAATGCGAGTTGAGATTCGATTTATCATGAAACTCGATATAAACAATATATAGAAGTATATACATACATACATACAGATATATGAATCTCTTTACAAAATTACATACATGAGAGACATTTTTCTTATAGAGCGTGTTAGAAAAATACAGTAGAGAACTGGTTTGTACTGTACTTGAAATCTTAAATGTACCTTTTATTTTGCTTATTGTACTTGAAATTCTTGTAGAAAACAAATATTTCAGAGACCTTTCCGAAGCCAAACGACGACGTTTCAAGATACATCAACCTTGAGCCGAGGGCCGACTCCGCCGTTGAACAAATGGAGATGACTCACTTATATTCATTCGTCGTGTCGAGTCAAGCTTCATTCTTGTCGGCCCCACTTCCTAGCTCGTTTGTTTTCACAGAGGAAAGCTAAGCTACCATTTCCAGGCCTTGTCGGAACATGAGAATCCTCTGCAAAATTCGAACTTTATCTGATGTTCTGGCTAAGATTAAGTATCTTATGTGTCCCATGTCGGTTTCTATGTTTCACCGCTCGGCTTATCTCATATCTCCTGAAAATCAACTCTCCTAGACCTTGGCTTCTACTTTCAGGTTGCTTATGTTCAATCTCATACTTCATAGGTGCAATTTCGATTTACTCACCTATTCGGATCATTCTTAATGTTATATACAGAAGCATGTGTTCTTGATTATTTTCTATTTCCTTGCAATTTTTGAATTCTCCACAGCTCCTTTAGCTCTCTTGGTCTGTTTTGATCTCAACTTCTTCTTGTGGGTGTTCCTTTTCTGTGAATTTTTGTACCCAAATCAGTGAAAATCAGTAAAGCTTGCATTTTTAACTTGTGGGTGTTCTAATTATTATACCCAGATGAGCAGAAACTGATAAAGCTTGCATTTTTTTCTTGTGGGTTTTGGTTTTAGTGATTGTTGGTTGAGGGTTTTGAAGGAGGAAGATGGATTTTCGAACAAGCCATTCTTGGACTTTTGGTGGTCTCGTAGTATCTTTTGTTGACCTTTTACTGGCTTATGTTCTGCTATGTGGATCGTTTCTAGCATTTTTGGGTTCAAAGGTCTGTGAAGTCTTTGGAATGAATTTGCCATGTCCTTGTAGTGGGGTTTTCGGGTACCGAAACAGCGATTTGTGCTTGCACAAACTGTTTGTAGAATCGCCCATAAGGATCATCTGTTATGTTCAGATGGTGGCAAGAAGTAGGTTTCCTTTCAGTCCAGTTCTATGTAAAGATCAAGCTAGCAATGCCCATGATACGAAGCTGACCGGAGATGGAAGAAAATGTGGCAATGAGGCTCTAGAATTGGAGGGAGAGAGCGAAGCCTATTCTAGTTTAGGCGATGGAGAAGATGATCTTCAAGGTGAGCTAACAATTTTGTGTGCATTTCCATTTTCGTGATTTGGACTTTACTTAGGTAACATCTATATATGATATGTTAAGTGATGGAGAAGATGATCTTCAAGGTGAGCTAACAATTTATATGCATTTCCATTTTCGTGATTCGGACTTTACTTAAGTAACATCTATATATGATATGTTAGGTGATGGATTCTCCGCAACCAGTATTGACTTGAGTGAAAGATCATGGGACAGCCTTGAAGAGACAGAGGATGTCGGAGACAGCATCACAAAGATAGAGAAACTTGGAGATGAAGGAAGCAGGATTCGAATGCTGGAGCGAGCTCTCGAGGAAGAGAGAGCTGGTTCTGTGGCCCTGAGGCTGGAATTGGAGAAGGAGAGAGCTGCTGCAGCGAGCGCTACCGAGGAAGCCATGGCGATGATGCTGCGGTTGCAGACTGATAAGGCGTCGCTCGAAATGGAGGCGAAGCAGGCCAAGAGGCTGATGGAGGAAAAATTAGCGCACGAAGAAGAGGAGATGAGTGTTCTGGCTGATGTAGTTGTTGGGATGGAGACTGAGAATCAGTTTTTGGAGAGGGAACTGGAAGTGTTGAGGCGGATGAGATGTGCAGGGAATGAGCAAATGACATAGTTCTGTGTAGTCGAACGCTTGTTGATGATGCAGGGCCATCCTATATGTTTGGGGTCTTGGCTTATGGTGGACTTTATAGAAAGAAGGGTTAATATATGATAAATATATCTAATCTTCTGCTTTTATCACTTATATATATCTAAATTTTTTTTTTGATCACACAACTACCCTAGCTTTCTTAAATTATGACAATTATATTTTCTGAAAAAAAATGAAAAATGCCCTTAAATACATTAGCAATAAAACATATTCCCTAACCCCTAAAACATCTTTCCTCCTTGATGTACATTTTTAATCTTAAAACTCTATTTTTTTCATCCAAAATCTAACTGTGGTAATTACACATGCCCTGACCATCAAACATCTTTCCTTCCCGATGAACATTTTCAACCTCAAAATGCCACTTTTCCATCCAAAATCTAACAGAAAATGTAACTATAGTAATTTAAGGAAGTTAGAGTACTCGTGTGGTCAAAAAAATTTTAAGGTGTATCTGGGTGATAAAAGTGGACAACCTATGATACGATGGGATGAACCAGAACTCTTGTAACTTGCAGGTTATACGAAAATACCATGCACGAGGAGCTTGTTTTAGACAATATAGTGTCTCGGCTAAGTTGCATATGTGGTGCAGTCGTGCAGATAATTCTCATGTTCATACACCGATTGCTGCTTCATATAGACATTCTCGTCAAGAAAGTCATGGAGAAAAGCATTGTGAACATCAAGTTGAATCAAGCTCCATCCCCATAAAACAACAATCCATAAAGGTCATTTTTGTTGATGTGACTCTGTGTCACTATTTTAATATATATGTTTTGATGATAACAAATATTCACATTCTTATTCAAGATAAAATATTAATTTTATACGTTTATTTTCTCAAAGCAAACTTTTTTTTTATCAGAAAGAAGAGAAATGCAATATCACAGGTATGAGGATTGGAACCAGTGACCTAATGCTTATTACATGAAGCCGAAAATGTTTTCATATGTTAATTTTCGGATTTCTCCAAAATAGAAACTTTGGCAGCATTTGAGCTAACTTTGCAAAATCATATAAAATTCATTTCTGGGCCAAATAGTGATTTTTTAAAATGTTTTGGAAAACTTAGTGAGTCTCCTTTTCAATGCAAAAACGTTTTCTCCATTTTCATACTCCATAAGAGAGTTATGGACGAAAATGTGAGCATACATCAAATATGCTAGAACGGGTGAAATAGATTTTTTTGGGTCAGTTTTATTGAATAAACTGGATTTTTTGGGCAGGTATTTATAATCATGACCTATACTATTTGAAAGGAATGTGAGTCTAGTTTCTAACC
>JAYMSW010004286.1:0-11162 GCA_036897725.1 Erodium texanum
TCTGAATGATCGCACCGTGCTCTTGTCTACGAGTACATGCCTAACGGGTCTCTCGACAAGCACATCTTCTCCAAGAAAGGGAAAGGCCAAATGTTTAGTTGGGAGAAGCATCTTGATATAGCTCTTGGAGCGGCCCGAGGAATCAACTACTTGCACGAAGGGTGCGATGTTTGCATTCTTCATTTCGATATCAAGCCTCACAATGTCTTGCTCGACCATGACTTTGTCCCGAAGATAGCTGATTTCGGACTCGCGAAGTTCTACCCTAAAGAACGTGATATTGTGTCAGTTAGTACTACCAGAGGGACAATAGGGTACATAGCGCCCGAACTTATATCTAGAAACTTCGGAGCTGTTTCTTCCAAAACCGATGTTTATAGTTTCGGGATGGTGCTTCTCGAAATGGCGGGTGGGAGGAGGAACGTTGATGTGGGGGAGGAGAATTCGAGCAGGGTTTATTTCCCTTCGTGGGCTCATGACCATTTGAGTGCTGGAGAAGGTTTGGGACTTGTAAATGTGAGTGAAAGTGAGTCGAAGATTGCACAGAAGTTGTGTGTGGTTGGGCTTTGGTGCATTCAGATGAGGGCCACGGATAGGCCGTCGATGAGCAGGGTTGTGGAAATGCTAGAAGGGAGCTTTGAAGATCTGCAGGTTCCTCCTAAGCCCGTCTTTTCGACTCCCAAGTACATGTCTAAGAGGGACTCTCAATGTGACTCTTCTACGGAGTCATTGATATCGAACTCTGTCGAGGAAAGCTTGTACATGCGTGACCCCAATGCATAATAACATAATATTAAGGGTTGTAAGTAAAGTGACAGACGATATAATAAGTATAAGATTACTGATCCTAATTTTTATATTTGTAATATTAGGTTTCCTTTTTTTTCTGATAAAAAAACACTAAATTTATAAATTTCAATCAAAATGACATAACTATTTATGGATTCTCAACGAAGAAGACCGAGTCAAGAAGCCATTGGGCCACGCACTTTGACAAGTCTACAAATTGAATTCAATTTCATATTGAGTTTGGTACCACTATGGTTCCAGGAAAGCATGTGGTGTGTCCTCTTCCAATAAGTAATCACAAAACTGGCTCAAAACTACCAGTCAACTCCAGACTTTTATACACATTCAAAGTCAATGAAAGAGTTCACATATACTAAAAACAAAGAAAATAAAAGATCAACAACTGTACATGTACCACAAACCTTCTCTAGAGTTTCATAGCCCTCAATTTCATTAAAACGCATGGCCCTCTTGTTCATCTTCTTCCTCTTCTTCTTTCAAGATAGAACAAGTTATGGACAAAACTTGTCTGGGCTCTGCAAATCCACAAGATGCAGTGAAAATGGCCCAATGATCATGTTCCCTTTCCGGCTTAATTCTCAACCATCCTCTTGTGGCCTTGAAGGGTTTCAACTATCTTGCTCCAGTGACCAAAACACCCTTCTCCACCTTCCTCTCTCAGGAAACTTCTATGTCCAAGAAATCAATTATCTCCAGAAAACCTTAAGAATCTTGGACTCGAATGAAACCAAATGTCCGATCCAGACCCTTTTGTCTCTTAACCTCTCAGGCTCCAACTTCACCATCCCCACTGTGTTTCAAACTTTTGCTATTGTGAACTGTGCTGAGGTGGTTTCATGGACTGGCACCGATGGAGGCATAGGGCCTATCAGCTGCATGAGCAGCCAAAACAATTTTGTGTACATAGTAAATGCTTATGGTTCAATTGACAAGCAGCCCCAAGGCTGCCCTTCCTCTGCATATTCAGAAGCCAAAATTTCAACTGATTTGGGCCTGAGAAAAGGTGTTGAGAGCCTCTTGAAGACCAAAGAGATCAGGATCGGTTGGGAATATTCTAATCAATGCCGTTCTTGTGAGACTTTCGGAGGATTTTGTACTGGATTCAATAGTACCACAAATGCACCTCGATGTTCCAAATTTGTGAAGCCTGACGGTAAGTTACCAATCCTATAGCGTTGTTATTGAAGTGTATTCCACATCAAGAGCATGTGGAAAAATTATCCGGTTGATAAACACAGTGATGCTTCCACCTATTAGCTGGAGTTTTTTGGAATGGATCGAGTTGCAATATGGAATCAGAGCTCAGGTTGGTTTAACCTGCGGCCTATCCATCATCTCTGCCTTGTGGCGTTCTGGTCTATATATATGCAGATGTCGAGTCTTGAACTACTCATTCTAAGTCCTTTTTGTGACACCTCTGCCCCGCGGCCTTCTAATCGACATGCAGATGCCGAGCCTTGTTTGTGTATAAGCTTGAGCTATGTATACTAAGTCCTTTTGTGACATCTCTTCCCTTGTTCTGTGGCTATCTAGTCTGTATGCAGATGTTGAGTCTTGAGCTACTTATATTAAGTCCTTTTGTGAAACCTGTGTCCCATGGCCTTCTAGGTTATTTGCAGACGTCGAGTCTTGCTTATGTATAAGCTTGAGCTATGTATACTAATTCCTTTTGTGACATCTCTACCGCCCTGTGGCCTTGCAGTCTATATGCAGATATCAGAGTCTTGCTTATGATAACATTAGCTTGAGCTTCTAGATTGGATCGGGTTTTAACATGTGAAACTTCATTCATATGTATACTAACTTATTTTGTGAATTGATCTGCAGGTTCTTCTGGTGGCAATGTCACCATAGGCGCGACCGTTGGAGGCATCATTTTTCTGATCGTGGTGGTACTTTTCCTCACCTACAGAATCAGAAAATCAAACAGAGAGAAAGAAATCGGACGGAAGCTTGAGAAGTTCTTGGCAGACTACAAGAACCAGAGTCCAGTTAGGTACACTTACAGTGATGTCAAGAAAATGACTTATAAATTCAATCACAAGCTCGGGCAAGGAGGGCATGGAAGCGTGTACCGTGGCGAGCTCTTGAATGGCGCGCCCGTTGCAGTCAAAATGCTGAAGAGCTCCAAAGATGGGAACGAGTTCATGAATGAGATTTCAACACTAAGTAGGATACACCATTTCAATGTTGTGCGCCTCCTAGGGTACTGCTCGGAGAGGACGCGAAGAGCTCTGGTGTATGAGTACATGCCCAATGAGTCTCTTCAGAAGAAATTGGTGTCAGGAGAAGCAAGATTGCTGAGTTGGGAGAAGATAGAGCAGATAGTGATTGGCATTGCGCATGGGATTGAGTACTTGCACCAAGGTTGCAACCAGAGGATACTACATTTGGACATCAAGCCACACAATATATTGCTTGATCATAACTTGCAGCCCAAGATATCTGATTTTGGTATGGCAATGTTGTGTTCTGAGCAAGGTTTTGTGTTCATGACAGCTGCTAGAGGAACGGAAGGGTACATGGCGCCCGAGCTCCTTTCGAGGAGCTTCGGGGAGGTTTCGTGCAAATCTGATGTGTACAGCTTCGGGATCTTGGTGCTAGAGATGGTTGGTTCTTGCAGGAAGAAGGAGATGGGTGCTGAAGGAAGCCAAATTGGGTTTTCTGAGTGGATATATGAGAGAATGAGTAAAGGGGAAGCGCTCGGGTTAGCGGTCGAGGGAGAGGAGGAGATTGTGAAGAAGCTTGCCATTGTGGGACTTTGGTGCATACAATGGGATCCAACAAAGAGGCCTTCTATGAGTATGGTTGTTCAAATGCTTGAAGGTCACTCCAAGTTCTTGGATATGCCTCCCAAGCCATTTGTTTCTTCTGATATTGAAATGGGTGTGAGTTGAAGATCAAATGCAAGCATTGGAAGTGCTAATTAATCAAGTGAATGTAAGCAAATTGTGATCTGATCTTGGATTTGGGAACCCTTTTTAACATTTATTAATCGGGCAATTTGAGTTTTAGGCCAAATCAGATAGCAATTGTTAGATCATCATATAATATGCAGATGTTTCAAGTGGAAGCCCAACCCACATTTTGTGGAGGAAAATAGAGGAAAGAGAAGGGAAAGGCCCAACAAACTAATTTATATTTATTGAATACGTGATTTTGGATTCTAAACTAAATAATATGACAACACCCTGTCAAAAATAGTTCTCTTGATTTTACATTTGTTGCATTGTCTGATTGTAGTTGTTAGGCAATACAGTTTCCAAAAAAATATGACAACAATATAAAATTCCTCCTCAAAATATTGTGGTCAAAATAAAGTAAAAACTACATCAAAGACCAACACTATCATATACATCTGCATATGATGGCAAAACATCAGGGTCAGGGGTCCAAAACTAGACCATATCTTCATATACAAACTGACCAAAAGACTCCACCAAGGTCCAAAAAGAGCAAGAGTGAACCAGACCATGACAAAATAGAATCTCCCCTCAAGCTTGCTTTAATGAACTTTTTTTTTTTATCAGAAAGAAAGGAAATGCAATATCACATGTATGGGAATTAGAATCAATAACTTCATGCTTATTACATGAAGTCTCTACCACTTCACTCATAACCCTTGATAAACTCTAATGAAGTCTAATCTATTCATAAACTCATGGACAATGGTTTCCATTAAAATGGTAAATAAGCAAGACATAAAAAACTTAATCGATAAACTAACAAGTTCTGATACCGTACGTATCAGAGAACAGATATATAAGATAAGAACAAAATAAAAACTAATAAGTTGAAGCCTCCATATGGAACTGAAGTCTTTTCATTTCTTTAATTATAATCTTGATAACAGAAACCAAATTACATAATATGGGTGTAAGTGATGCATGCCCAGCAGCTAGTTATAGCTACGTAGCTACCTCGTATGCGTCTCTTACATCCCATGTTCTTCACAACACAATCAACCTTAAAAAAAGGAAAGCCATAACTATAAAAGAAACAAAAAGACAAGGTTAACAAGTAAACCAAACAAGATATCAAAGTAAGACGACGAAGGAGTTAACGTTGAAATCGGACCGCTACCCTCAATTCCCCACAATGCAATAATGTCGCTCTCCAAGCTCTCTCTCGAAGCTAAACAGAGCGTCACAATTGCACTGCTTCTTTTGCCATTAGCGTTCAACCATATTTACAAAATAACCACCCTGTGCCGCCGCCTCCAGCACCGGCGCTGGCTCCTCTCGCCTCCTCCTCGGTCGATACCACGGCGGCGACCACCCCCCATTGTGTTTGTGTGGATATAGAGCTGAGGGATGAGACATGATGGGTCGTATATAAAGGTAAGATTTATTTATTTATTTTTATTTTGCTTAATGGGTTTTTATTTGATATTTAATTTAATAATCAAAGAGGGGGGGAAAAGGGAAGAAAAGAAGAGTGGGAAGGTGTTGAAAATCTCGGTCCAAGGTTTGGCTAGCTTAGCTAGCTTGGTAAGGGCATGTTTGTGGGGAATGGTAAAAACTCCACTAACTCGATCCCCAATGCCATTGGAATTACCATTTTATTCTGTAGAAAAAATAAAGTGGGCACTAATATGGGGCTTCCTTGTCTATGTTAATTACTATATTTATTCTTCACTTTTGTTATCAATTATTTTGTTATGATTTGAAGAGGAAAATGAGATATATATGAAGTATATGTGATGGAGTAAAATAAAACAGTAACGGCCCATATGTATGATCTGTTTGTGCAGAGTACTGTAGCGATGATTGATGGGTGCATATAGGTGGAAGGAGTGAAGACAAAAGTCACATATTGATGAGCAACTTTACAGTTTTATTATCATGGAGAAACGAGCATGCGTAGTAAGGTCATTGTTTTGATTCTTGTGCTCTCTCTTGGAATGAATGAGACCGTCTTGTGATTCGTTGGCTACCGCACGATTTCCGCAAATCTCTCCTCCGTCGTTGGTCACATGATTGTGCAATCAAAGATTTTGTACATGGAAATTGAGGAAAACGTACGTTATTATGGTTTTGAGAAATGTATTTAGAAGCCTTGAGACTAGGGAAAGAGTCGTGGCTAAAAATAATTATTTTATAATGAAGTTGTTATAGTTGCTGTAAGAATATGGAAATAAAACAAAACCTTACTAATCAATAGAAGCCTTAAGACTAGATATTGTTAATCACAAAATAAACGTCAAAAAAAAAAGTTATCGTTGAGATTGTAATCTTAAATCGAATAAAAAAGAAGGAAAGAAAAGTGATGCTTACGAAGGTTAATGTCACACCTACTAACAAGTTTGATATTTTAGTTGTGAAAGTTTGATCTGATATAAGTAACTAGTTTTAAACAAAACTTATATGGTATAAGAGCATGGTTGATTAGGTATGCGTTTTTGAGTCTCAGCCCTGTAAACTTTAACACATATGTATAAATCCAGTTTCGCCACTATAGCTGGCATGCAAAAGAGACAAGACTTGCATGTAAATAAGAGTACGAAGAAAGTCTATGTATATATAACACGTGAGAAAGAGTGATAAGGTTGTAATCCCACGTCAAATACAAAAATAAAAGAAAAATATTACTTATAAAAGGGTAAGACCACGTTCAATTAATAAGCATGACATTTTAATTTTAGAATTTAAACCCTATATAAGTGGTCCGTTTTAAATAAAAAATTAGTTACGTAATGTTACCATAATCTATAAATTTAATATTACAAACAGGAAGACAATATAAAATTACTAAAACTCGACATAATTTAACCGATCATAAAAAATTAATAGTCAAGAACCTTCCAATCATATACAAATAAATATACAGAAGCAACCTAACTATGCATAATGTGAAAAGAAACAAAAACAAACATAATGCAAGCTTCATTTAAAACAATTAGGATGATTTAAGGGTGTGTTCTCCAATGGGGTTCCTTTCTCTTTACTCACTAGACAAAAACAACAATCATTAAGAGGCTTTATTAGTATCATTCAGCAATTGATTGTTTTCTAAGTAAGAAAGGGATGTGAATCAGATCAGATCGGATCCATGACAACTTTGTCAAAGCAAGGTTTGGTGCTTTGGAATTCCAGAAAAAAGAAATTGCAGTGATCGTTGTCAAGCTTCACGGTTTGATAGAGACCCTTGTCGTGTGGACATAACATAGAAAACAACACTTTTCATGTTCCATCATTTTGTCAAGAAATTAAGTGAACTTTACATTACATATTGGCATTATATCATGAGCCAAGTTATATCAAGATCTATGGAAAAAGCAAAGATAAAAAGCCTATGCATAAGTCAGCCATTGGATTCTCTTTTTGGCATACTTTTTTTTTTTGTATAATTTCTTAAAATAACATGAATGGATTTAGTATTTCATTATAAAAAAATGCATTCGTCATATATATTGAATTAATAATCATACAAAGCATGATAGTAATATTACCTTTTACTAATATAACAATTCATGTTTCATTTTAAATAACTCAAATGACGTACCAAACATACATGTTAAATAATCTAAATGACGTATGACGTACCAAACACATATATTAAATAACCCAAGACCCAAACTCGATTGTCTTCAATCTGTTTCAATTTTTACCCTAGTATTTGCTTATGATAACAAAAAAATAATTGCGTTCTACAAATAATAACATCATTTTTTATATATAAACTACTTTATGAATACTTGATATCACTTGATAAGGTTAACTCAATAATCAATAGAGTCATCTTAGCGAGAAAAATGATATTATTATTTGAGTTTGTTTTGGATTATCTCGTGTATGCATTCTAATATACTGTCTATTTCGATTTAGTTGTTAAGCAATACTCGAATTCTCACCATTCAAATAACGTCGATAAGAATTATTATTTTTACTAAATTCAAAATTTATAATATTATTATCTCAGTTGATACTGTGGCTAGCTCAATAATTTCGGATTGTAGATGTATAATACTGTCATTCTCCTGAACACATGATGATAATGGTTTGGGTGGATGGATATGCTGACAGTTGACTCCATAGTACCTATGGCTTGTGTTTTGTAGCCCTGAAATTAAATGATTAAGCAATAATGGAATTAATGGGGCCCACTTTACACGAACCGATATTTACCGTTTTAACTCGGTGCCTGCTCCACTCCTACTTTCCGCATCAAATCACAGCCGTTAATCTGAGCAAATCACGCTAGTTAGTGTGTCTGATTTAGCCACCTTCAATCCCTAATTTACGTCAGCACGACGGCAATTGTGCGTCATTGGATATTAATACTTAATTATATTCTAAGTAGGGGTTATTTAATATTAGACCTCTAAATAGGACACTCACTTTACGATGAGGCACGTGATAATCCTACTTTCACTCACGTGACAATAGGACTTAGTCTAGACCTACTTTTAAGGGATGGTGCATAATTTTTCTATTGGAGAAAAATCAGAAAATGTATTTCTTTATATTCTGATAAAAATAAAGCTACATTTGTAGCATACATGTATGGGAAATTTTGATAGATATCCATACTTACCATGTGTTAAAACTTAAAAGGAGAGATTTGTCATAAAAAAAATTATGTTTTATCAATTTTAAAAGATATAAAATTTTGTTAGGAAAATAAAAAACCTGGCATATTATTCATTTACAACCAAATTAACAAATGGGTGGGAAGGTAATGTGAAATGTATTTCAAAATGAATAATAATTGATTATAGTTTTTTATATATATAAACAAAGATCACAAATTTATGGTTAATACATATTAATAATGGTAAAGTAGTTGTTGGGTGATATTAGAAGTAGAGCCCAGTTGGTGAAAAAGCCATAAATAGCAAAAGGCAACGGTCAATCATTAGACACTCGACTCCTAAAACGGTGCCGTCTGTAGTCCCAGCAAGTGACATCTGTCCTCTCATGGTCTGTGAACTGTCGGACAGGTCGGGGCGCGTGAGACTCGAAAGTGTGTCCCGGCACATTTTAGCCGTTTCAAAGTAGAGACAGCTGAGACCACACGCACGCCTGAGCATCGGATCCCGTTTGGCATTTTTGGGGGCAAATTTCAATTCTCTCTCTTTTTTTGCTTTGTCAATAAAATTAAATATAACAAAAAGGGGGAGAGAGTTATGGGATTAGGTGAAAATGGAGGGGCATGTGAGAGAATTTTGTAACGCAAAGGGGTCGATATTGATAGTGGGGTGGGGTCCAATATTATTCTCCTTGTTTTGGGGCTATTTGTCAACTTTGGTACAATTGGGATACTCATATTGTCACTTGTGATGCAAATCCATTATCTTGGAGTTGCATTTTTGGGAGCTTTTCATGTACTCGATGCATTTATCATTTTTGGTTTGAACACCAAAGATATGGCATGTGTTTTACATTACATATAAATTGGTTTATAATTTATTCACTTGATTAAATTGAGTATTTAACATGTCATTTTAAATCATTTTTATACTATTTTTTTTTTGAGAACCATTTTTATACTAATTAAATGACTATCTCAATACAAGCTTTCTAAATCAATTAGTTTTTCATGGATTTTTCCATTAAAATCGTGTTAGTTATATAAAATTACATGTCAAATTACTCGCTCAAATTTTTTAGGTATACATGTGCCAAAATAGTCTAAGGCTTTAAGCTTATCCATTTTGATTAAACTTAGGCCCATCGTGATATGATCTTGCAAAACCAAAATTACTGCCGGGCCAGCTTAAAGCCCAAATTTATGATGTTTCCTAGAGACGGTGAGATACTACTATTTTGTTTCTTTTAGAAAATCGGTGGGATATTTTCTAATTAAAAAAATAGAAAAAACACAATACAAAAACTATATATATATATATATATGATCATGGCTCAATCAGATCACAGCATTTGAGTGAAATCAGATTTCAATTTTTTATACAGGTCAACTAAACTTGAAATCTACTTATTTATAACCATCAACTTGAATTTGATCCATGTTTAAAAATATATATATATTTTTTCTTATTTATCCTAAATCATTTTCTTTGATGTATTGTTGGATTACAATATGGATTTTATAAGACCATCTGGAAAGATGTTTGATAGATTTGAAAATCTTACAATGCTATCAATTAAATCTGAATAAATTAATTACAGTGGTAACTACATACAGATACTCCTAAATAACAGTATTCTTAAAAGAACTGAATAATACTAAAGTTCAATTTTAAATTTTTGATCATTCAAAAAGGTTAAAGAATCCATTAGAAAAAACACATTCATTCATGACATTTAAAAATGATAAGAGTTTACAGAGGACTTTCTTCTAACTTGTATGACTGCTTAATTGTCTCACAGTACAGCATCATGAAGACAAAAGGATCCAGTACATGATCCCTCGTCACATTCCCCTTACCAACATCTCAAAGACAAATTTCATATATCTAACTTTCTCTCTGCTCAATTTATTTATCTTCCAGATTTCATATTTATACTTGCTACACAGATTCTTATATCATTATTTACCATTCTCAGTTTTGAGGGTATAAACACCATATATCTCTACTTTACCTTCAATGCACCTTCCTCTCTTGATTGTCATCTTTACCTGTCCAGCAGCTTGGTACCCATGAGCCTCTCCTGATCGGTCAGAGCATGTCGGAAATGGCAGCGGTGGCCATAAGGACAAACATCACCGGCAAGGACCATCCTGCACACCTCGGTCTTGTAGCGTGGGTGACGGATGACAGGGCGGAGCTCCTCTATCCCATGAGCAAACTGGCAGTGATCACCGTATGGACAAGCCCCAGTATCCTGCCATTTGTTGCACAGCTCAGTCTTGAACATTCCTTGATTGTAAACCTCCAGTTCCAGTGGATCGTCTTCTTTCTTCCCTCCTTGCACAATCACCTTCTGCTGCTGCTGCTGCTGATCACACAGTTCTTATCTCACTCCATATATATAATGCAGATTACCCAATAATAAATACAAGAACCCTGATTACATATGCACAGATACATACTACATTCTTCATATATGCTCATACACATTATACCAGCAAACTTGTAATAGTAACAATGTTACTTAGACTCAAGAGTACATTTCCAAAATCCCAGCATGCAATAATTCCTTACCACACTGAGAAGCATCACATGACCCATTCTCTATTTTTACATCCCAAATGTTCAAATGATCTTCATGGTTATGATTGGTACATAACATGCAGTAGTGCAGATACCAGTCCTGAATAGATGCAGATTTGGGCCAGATTGACTATATGTAGACCTATAGCTGGGCCTTTGGCATGACTTTCAAACTAGCATACCACAGACATATGAGATGAGGTTTGAACCATAACTCTGTCAACGAATGTATCAA
>JAYMSW010004287.1:0-11162 GCA_036897725.1 Erodium texanum
CATTCGAGACTTGATCAACCAGGACGCGTCACGTGGCAGAAGATTTGAAATGAAAGAGCCATTGTTCATGTAATTTTTTTTTAAATCTGAAACCCTTAGAATGAGTGCGACCACCATATTGGAGTCTCTCAACCGATTTTGCAAAGCGGTTATTCATGAGTTCGCTGCATAGTACCTGAGGACGCCCAACCAGCAAGACATGGAGTGGTTGATGCGAATAGGCGATGATCGTGGTTTCCCAAGCATGATTAGGAGGGAAAAAATTATCCGATGGCATGGAAAGGCCAATAGAACAGAGGCAATCATGGCCGCCCTACCATCATACTCGAAGCAGTTGCCTCCTGCGACTTGTGGATATGACATGCTTACTTCGCAATGGCGGGTTCGGGCAATGACATCAACGTGCTAAACCCCTCTCACGGATGAAGCTGAAGACGATACAGTACCTTTCGAACCAGTTACGCGGAATGAAACACTTATCGCATTTAGAATGCTTCACAATTTTTTGGTGCAGTTCGAGAACACGACACCAGAAATGTTGGATGCAATGAGAAAAGTTAGAGATCTACTCCAACTAGACTTAAATTTAAAAAAAAAAGCAGTAGAATCATATTTCTCTAAATTGTCGTAGTTATCTTTATATAAGTTTGTATAACTATTAATTTATGATATTGATGTGACATATATTTACTTAGGGGTTTTTCCAAAAATTATTATCTTATCCATTTTTGTTAATTTTACCACTGGCCTAAGTCGGGACCGGAGAAATTTATTATGTTATCGTGTTTATTCATTTATCGAGTATTAATTTATAGAGGTTTTACTGTATGTTAAGAAAGGTCATTTACGATGTGTTTGTGTAAATGAAAGTTGAAAGTGAGGGTATAAATAAGGTTACCCCTATCTATATGTAGACAACTAGTATATCGGATTATTATGTGAACGATTTATAATATATCCTATTATCATTTGAACGATTTATAATTATTATGTTATTTGCAATCAACGCATAAGCATAATTTCGTCAAGGAAAAAAAAAAAAAGAGTATATTTCCTAAAACTTCGGATACTTCAATCGGCAGCCCGAAACGGTATGCCGACACGCAATTCTCATCTTCTTTTCAACATTTCGCCGATCGCTTAACACAAAGGATAATTTGCATCTCGGATCCCGATTCCGATACGCATCTCTGCGATCCGCTCGATTCGGCTGCAGCGGCACATTCTAACCCCCCAGCCCCGGCTTCCTATGCCCCGAGCCTGAGTTTCGGTAGTGAACCCGGATTTCGGCGCACCGAAATTTCTCTCCTCCTCTCCTCCAAGAGTATGTGTTTCTTATTTCCCGTTCTGGTGTTCACTGACGATAATCTCTCATGCATTTTAATTTGGTTGAACTGTGTGGAGCTGCTTAGACTGTTTTCATTGCCTTTGTTTGGTTGCCGAGAATATGTAGCGCAATTTGGTACCGATGTAGGAAAAGTTGGTTCTTTTTTTTTTCCTCAGAAGGGAAGAGGTAGGTGTTACTTGGTTTTTGTTGTGTTAGCCTTGTTTGATTTCTGAGAAAATGTTATGGGTAGGGAAGTTGCAATTTTTGTAGGAAAGCAAGAGGTAGATGTTATTGGGTTTATGTTGCATCAGGTTTGGGCAGAACTTTCTTGTGCACCCATTTACATAATGGAGCTGTTCTTGGTTTTGTTTGGTACACTCAAAAGAAGATGATGATGGTTTAGTACTTATCTGGTGGATGAGCTGCCGCTTGGATTATATGGATTTTGAGAAAAATTAGGTAAACAAGAAACATAGGCTACTGTAATATTTCCTTGCGAAGAGGACTTCAGGAAGCAAATATTGGCTGTGCAGATATAAAATCTATCTTGTGTTTTCTTTTTTGTTTGGATGTAAAGTTAATTCTAATATGATTAACTATGTGGAGATGTAGAATTTTTGACAAGGGAAGTAATGGGAGATAGTATTATAAAACTTCAGATAAAGGGTTGTGAAGTAAAGGCTGTGGCAGGTGTTAATGGTGTTTAAAACTGAGAAGATGTGTTTAAGGCTCTCTACTGTAGACTTTGTTCAATTCACACACAAATATCTTCATATTATTGGATTGTATGGCATTGCAAAACTTCAAATAAAGGATTGCAAAGTAAAGGTGGTGTTAATGGTGGTTAAAACTGATACAATGTGTTTATAAAAAAATATAATTGAATTATAAGGCTCTCTATAGTAGTTGTTCTTCAATTATAAGACCCTCATTGTATTTTTTGTTCTTAGTGTGTTTCTATGAATAACAGATATTGTACATCTCATGGTGGAGACTCGGGAGTTTTTTGACTCTTTCCCAGCTATGCAACATAAAGATAACCAGGTGAGCAACATATATCTCTTAAACTGTTTTCCTGCTGTCAATTGCATACCTATTAACTTGATATCCTCTAGATGACTTTTGGTTCCATTTTACTTTAATGTGTGTCTTGCTTCCCCCTAGGGTTTAGTTCCTCCTCGAGCTACTGATCCTGGTTGGGCCCATGGGATTATGGTAAATGGGGGCCGGCAAAAGATTAAATGCAAGTACTGCCATAAAGTTATGCTTGGGGGTGGAATTTCCAGACTAAAGCAACATTTAGCTGGGGAAAGGGGGAATGTCGCTCCATGTAAAGAAGTACCTGAAGAAGTTAAAATGCAGATTCAACAACACTTGGGTTTTAAAGTTCTGAACAAGTTAAAAAGACAGAGGGGGCCAAAGAGTAGCAAAAACAGTGTGGTGTCTTACTTTCAAGATAGGGATGAAGTAGATGAGGAAGATGTATCACAGACTCAGAAGACAGCTTCGGCACGAGGAACTATTAGGAGAAAGGGAAAAGAGGTCGTAGGAGCATCCAATCAAATGAAAAAACACAAAAGGCAATTTTTTGCAGCTGCTACTCCTATTGCTTCTCAACCCATACATCAGAATTTTGCTTCTCAGGAGAACATAGATCATGCTGATATGGCTGTTGCAAGATTTATGTATGAAGCAGGTGTCCCATTCACTGCTGCAAATTCACATTATTTTCAACAGCTAGCTGATGCAATTGCTGCTGTTGGCCCTGGTTATAAAATGCCTTCGTACCACTCTTTGCGTGGTAGATTGTTGAACAGAAGCTTTCAGGATGCAGGGGACTATTGTGAAGAACTGAGGAAGTCTTGGGAGGTGACTGGGTGCTCAGTCATGGTTGATCGGTTGACAGATGGGACTGATTGTACAATCATTAACTTTTTTGTTTATTGTCCTAAGGGCACAATGTTCCTTAGATCTGTTGATGCATCTGACATCGATGAATCTCCTGAGGCAATCTTGAACTTATTTGATTCTGCTGTTCAAGAAGTTGGGCCCAAGAATATTGTCAATTTTGTTACAGATACTTCCCCTAGTTATAGGGCTGCAGCTAAGCGCTTGACAGACAAGTACAAAACTTTCTTCTGCAATGTTTGTGGAGCTCACTGCATTGATCTAATGCTAATGGAAATTGGAAAAATGGATGAGGTACAAGAAATTTTTGGCAAGGCTAAGCGAGTAATCCAGTTCATATATAACAATGCTTGGGCGCTCAATTTAATGAGGAAGAAAACAGGTGGAAGAGATATTATCCAGCTTGCTAGGACAAAGTTCACTTCCATTTTCTTGACATTGCAAAGCATTTTATCACTGAAAGACCCTCTCCATCAAATGTTCACCTGTTCCTCTTGGATGCAGTCATCTTTCTCCAAGCAAAGAGGTGGACGTGAGGTGGCGGAAATTATAGTGGACCCACCTTTTTGGTCTCAGTGTGACCAGATTTTGAAGGTCGCAAGACCCTTGCTTACTGTTCTGCATCTGTTAGAAGCTGAAGAGAGACCATCTGCTGGGTACTTATACGATGCAATTGAGAAGGCAAAGAAGAGTATCAGTGTAGCATTTAACAATAAGGAATCTGACTATTTACCATATTTGGAGGTTATTAATCACATTTGGGAAGAGGAACTCCATAGCCCACTTCATGCAGCTGCGTACTATCTCAACCCATCCATGTTTTATGCCCCAAGTTTCTGCACTAACAAAGTCATCCACAAAAGCTTCCTTGATTGTATTGAGACTCTAGAGCCCAGCCTAAGTGCTCAGGTTATGATTACAAGCCACATAAATTTTTATGAGGAAGCTGTTGGTGATTTTGGTCGACCTGTGGCATTGCGGGGCCGTGATTCTTTAGCCCCAGGTTAGCTTTCATTTTGGTGCTCTGGTGTGAGTGCTTTGTTGTCAACTTACTTCATATCGAATGCATTTTCTTGCTTTGTAGCTACTTGGTGGTCGCTATACGCAGCCGACTACCCGGATCTGCAACGTTTAGCTGTCAGAATATTAAGTCAGACTTGCAGCATCACCCAATGTGAGAGAACTTGGAACATGTTTAAATGGACACATCCAAAGAGGAGGAACAGATTGGAGAACCAGAGGATGAATGACCTCATATTTACTCACTATAACTTGCGCCTTAAAGAGAGGTAACTGTTAGTCACCCTAGCTGCCCAAACAGTATCGCATTTAGTTCATAAACATAATATGAAGAACAAGCTTATTGGGAACAACTCAACATGTTTTTACTGTACAAACAGGAGATCTGAAGCGAGTTCTGGTAGATGTACAAGAGGAACACTTGATCCTATATGCTCAGAAGCTATGAGTTCCAACATGGGAGATTGGGTGGAGGACCCTGGAGTGATGGAGGGGGAGGACTTGAGCTGGATGGATGTAGCAATCCCCAGTCAGAGGATTAACGTGAGTCATAAAGTTGAAATGTTTGACGATTGTAATGACAGTACGGACGACAAAGCCAGTGATGACTCAAAAGGTATTGATGGACATGATGATATATAGTTGTTTTTACTTTTTCAATATATTACCCATAGAAGACAATATATCTGAAATATATAGAATATGATTGGTGATTGTAGTTACTGTTCATTATAGCATGCATTGCTGGATATAGTGAGGCTTTTGATTATTGGAGTTATTTGATTGATAAATTCACAGTTACTTTGCTGGATTTGAAAGAGTAGGTTAATTTCATTTGTTACTACCTCTATAATGCTGCTTGTCTATGCCAATTAGTCTTATATTTGTCTGGGCCACAGTACCAAATTAATCTTACCTTTAGACATCTGTCATTGGTGATTGGTCTGAAATGGTTGAATACCATTATCAAGTGAGATACAAGTATTGTGTGACTGCTGAACCAATCCTTCATGTTTTGCTCATAATTGAAAAAAATATCTTGAATTTGGACACTAAGAAATCCCACATATATTGAACCTCCCTTGATTCTTAATGTACCATGTTTAATAATAACATGCCATACTTTAACTTTGTTATATGTTGCAAACATGGGTCTGTGACAAATCCTCTTGTCATAAACATTAGTGTAGGAGTACCTTGAGGTTTGCAGAAACAATTTATTACATCATCTCGTATATGGATATTTCCGAATGGTGTTCAAAGGTTCTATTATTTGCGAATCAAGCTCAGAGAAATTTATGAACTCGCGAGTTGATATTGTGTACTGGAAGTTATGGTTTGTGAGCCAAACTTCAGTATAAATAAAGAACATACTTCCAATGGATTCAAAGGTTGGATGCACTGATTTCTTAACCTGCTCGAGTTGACTTTCCTAACTCTTAAGTTTCTATTGTTTAGAGTTTCTGTTGATTATAAAAACTAGAATATAGTGTCTTTTTTCATGCCAGTGACATGATTTAGAAAGGCAGAAATTTAGTTAAAAGATGATTGCAAATGTGAACACTAAAGTGGGCGTAGGGAGGAGAGGACTGCATCTTGTAGGGAACTGTCTCTCTGCATGGCAGCTTTGAACTCATCAAAAGTGACTTTTCCATCACTGTTGGCATCCATCCGGTCGAATATCTCATCCAGTTTTCCAGGTTCTGTAATATCGAGTGGAAGGCACTCCTCAGGCAAAGCCTGCAGCATAAGATAAATAGGTTGTCCTACAGTGAAACAAATCGAAAAGGCAATCAACCATGGAAGAAAAGAAAAGTGGCATTACTCTGAGCATTGATGCTACTTCTTCCTTGGTGATGCATCCAGATCGATCTGTGTCATACATCTGTTGGCCAAACAGACGAGAAGAACTATTAGTGTGACTTAATGTGTTCATTCTTTTCTAGTTTCTTTGAAGGTGAACATGATTACAGGCTCTTGCAGTAGTTGCTCGATCATCTATGTTTTCTATTCTAGCACAAAACTTTTAGGAGGATGAGAAAGATCTTTTGAATAATTTGTGGGATTAGTATGCATATGTGTGTGCCTTGTATTGATTGAAGGTAGGGAAACGTGATAACCTGGAAACACAGACGAAGGGCATCATCTCCTTGGGAATTCTTGAGGCTGGAAAACCCACAGAGTATCTCTCTCATGTCAACTGTTCCATCTCGGTTGTTGTCGAATAGGTCAAAGATGCGTGGTGCTAAAGGGACAAGGGATGACATGTTCATAGCTTTCAGCACTTCTTCAAATTCTGATAGAGTGGCATTGTCACCATTTGCACATCTGCGGTTGATCAAATTTGGGTCAGAAAACTTGAGCTCATGGAAGCTTTAGTGGAAAACAGGTTTTGATCTTAAACATTTTCACAGTTATAGATCACTTATGCATTTTATGTATTAGTTATTGAGCTATGGTGCTATACTTGCTCTTGTGCCCTTAAAGAAAGTGTTTAGTCATCTACTTACATTTTCTTGAACTGTACCCTTAGATTCTCTATTTCCTCAGGCTTTAGGTCATGTGACCCTAGCAGATTTTTCAGCTTCTTTGTTCTCAGGAAAACTGTTGAACTCCAGACACTAGCAATTGCTGCAGCACGGAATTTGCGGCGAGCATTAAAACTCTGCAGCCTGGAAACTATCTCAGCATCCATTTGATCCTCCTTTGCTGAGTCCCCATTGACCCATGGATGATTCAGAACCTGTTTATACATCCTTGTCATTTTAGTTGAATTATAATTTAATGCCTAAGGAGTATAGCAATATCATTTGTGATGTCTGTTTGAAATGCACCCTAAGTACTTACCTCATGCATAGCGAGCCAGTAGCTGGTGATTCGAAAAGTGGTCAGTAGGAAATATGAAAGTTCTAGCATATTTTGAGTACTAAATGCAGCAGATTTAAACTAGAAAAAACCTTTTTGCTTTGTCATGTCATACATATATCTTCTGGTTTAGCAGGATCAATCAAGTGAATGTAGCATACCTCTTCAGCACTTGGTCTCCTTGAAGGATCAACACTAAGAAGATCAGATATCAACTGCTTTGCTGGCTGAGAAATGTTCTTCCAGGTCTTTTCATAAAAACTGAACTCTCCCTGCACTCAACCATTTGTTCTTTTACTTATGCAAACTACATTAGATTTTAAACATGAACACATAACATCTCATAACAAGCATATGGTTTAGAAATGTAAGTAGACTAAACATACAGCCATGATCATCTGCTGTTTTTGTCTGTTTGATTGAGCAATGAACGGTGGATACCTGAATTTTTTTTAGCAGTGTGTTAGAATATCATAAATGTTACATATGCATAACATTATACTCCAGTTGCATGAAAAGTTAGTAGCATACCCAGATAGCAAGATATACAAGATCACTCCCAAGGACCACATATCACTTTTAGGAGTTATTTTGGCCTGTGACAGGGCCTCTGGAGAGACATAATCTATGGAACCAAACAATCCGACAACAGGGTCAGTGAAATCCTCCACTGAACTCAACCCGAAATCCATGATCTTCAGAGGAGAATCCTTGTCTTGATTCAAGAAGAGGCAATTCTCGGGCTTCAAGTCCCTGTGGACAATATCGACCTTGTGAAGGGCTGCCAAGCCTTTGGCAATCTGCTGCACCACTGCTGCAGCTTCGACCTCCGTGTACTTATCCTGGGACACGATCCGGTCAAAGAGCTCTCCGCCGGAGCAGAGCTCCAGGACCAGGTGGACCCCGGCCTGGTCCTGGTACACGTCATAGAGGTCAATGACATTAGGGTGGGGAGAGACATTCTCCACGATCCTCCTCATGACCAGAATCTCATTTGTGAGCAAGGCGTCTGATACAGAGACCTGCTTCCATGTTGGGAACCCCATGGAAGCAGTGCCTTTCTCGGCCCCACGGGAACCCTGGCTCGGCTGAGGGCCAGCTCTCTTCAGGGTCTTGATGGCTACCGTGTTCTTGTCTGCAGGAGATCGCCTCACCCCCTTCCTAACGACAGAGAACCCTCCCCTGCCTAGAACCTCGGAGACCTCGTACTCGTCTGTGATTTTTCTGGTCTCCTGGCCCATGGTAGCTAGAAATGAGGAACACCCAGAAGAAGTTGAATCCTAGAGACCAGAAATTTGCAGGAAATGGAAACTCAACAACGGGATTGGGACAGGTAGGTTGAATAGCAGTGACAGGGGAGGGACGCGGTTTGGTATATAATAGGGATTGACATCAGCCCAAGAAGAGTTGTTGCATTTGTTTATGGCATAAAATATGAATGAAAAGGAGGGAATAAAAGTGGTGGGGATAAGAGCTGAGGAACAAAGAGACAGAGACAGAGTCAACTGATGCTGTGCAGCAATAACAAGTTTTGCTTCTTGAATCTATGGAATGGGTGTTGTTGAAAGCAAGTAGATAGAGTCCATAGTTCAGTGTTGAGTTTTCACAAATGGATATGGTCAATTCAATTAGTCGATCCATTTTGTCGGGTTGAGTGGTCTTGTTGTCTGTCTTTGTTCCGATGCATCTTCTTGTCTCGTTCGGTGGTTGTGTTGTCTTTTGTTTATGTTTTCTGATTTACACTATGCCTACTTCTTGGTAAATTTAAATTTGTTCAAAACTCGGTATAAAAAACTTGGAATAAATTTAGAGATTGGTACATGGAAGAACGAGAAAGAAAGATAAAAATAAAGAAGAATGAGAATGATGTTATGCAAGTTGAATCATGGTAAACACTTAAACAAGGCCATGTCACAATTTCAAATTGGGGACACATTTCAGAATTATTGGAGTATGCAACCACCAATTTGGATCCAAATATGTTTAATTGCTTACAAGTTCAATTAGTCTAAAAACTCACAACTTACAACAACTCTCTTAAGTCTTATCTTTGTTTCTACACACTTCTGACACATATGGTATACTACTTATTTTGTCCAAGTTCCTAACGTCTAACACCGCTCCGGTCAATCTCTTGATATTTATCATACCTATTCATGAATTGATTGGCGAAGAGATTTGTTTATTACGTGTAAATTGGTATTGAGCATCGGACTTAACACGTGGGTTGTGTAGGAATTGTTATTACATGTAAATTGGTATTGAGCATCAGACTTATAAACACGTGGGCCGTGCGACGGTAGCGTAGGAACAAGCTCTAATATTACATTAAAGTTGACCAACCTAAAAACTTATATTTATAGGTAGAGATCCAAACTACCTAATAACTGAAAAAGACTTTTGAAATCGATACGTGTCCCATGTATACAAATTTGTTGATTTCATTATACACTGGACACGTTATTGGTTTCATTTGGGATCTCATACTCTCTTTTAATTTGATGTTTTATTGTTTATAAAAAAAAACATCAATCTTGAATGTTAACTGAGTGTGTCCAGGTTCTATCGGTGAATCACCACTCCACTAAGCAATTGTCACCAAAATAATTTGAGTCATGATGTGGAAGCAAGAATCAAGTAATTGGATGCTTAGCTTCCATATGGATTATAGGTTTGATGAATGCATGTATTATCCATGTTGAATACATGAAGAGCAAATAAATGGTTAAGCAACGAAACAAGTTGTATATTTTCCCAACAAGTTTTCTATTTCTTTCAACTTTGATGAGAAACACACACAACAACAACAAAGGCCAAACAGAAGAGTGGCCTAACCCCATGGAACATATATGTATGACTGACTACACCTACCTGCATATTGCTGACTGTTTCCACAACAGACAGCATGCTGTATATCTAACCCAAACACTGCCTTATTTACCCTTATCCAGTTCTGAGTAAAAAGAAAGCACAAGCTATGGACAGGATATCTTAATTCTTCACAGATACCACATGGATGCATCCTGCTTTGCCAGAGGATTCATGCTAGTATAGTCAGCTGGTGCAATGCCATATCTCAAGTCTGTCATGGGATTTGCATTGAAGGGGTATTCATATGCTGCAAACTGATCATAAGGGACCGCTGCTGGTGGAAATACAGGTTGATTTAGAGGAGCATTGTTTTGTTCACTTATGTTGCCCACCAACATGTTCTCATGAACCTCATACTTGTGCTTGCTTCCCATCATGTTTTGATTCTGCTGCATATTTGCATCCAAAAGCGACAGAATCCCAGAAATCATCCTGTTCTCTTCTCCTGAAACACCAAATACAGGATTTGAGGGTTTGGCAGAAACATTGAATATAAAAGACCGGTTCAGTTGTGGCGTACCTGGCTGAGCATACGCATTGAATGGAGCAGCCGTATTACCAGGAAGATTGAACTGAGAACCCTGGTTCATAGGTACAGTAGCTGTATTGGCAGAGAGATTGAACTGACCAGCTCGGTTCGTAGGTGCCTTGGTAGATAGATTGAATGGAGCCCAATTCACAGTTGCAGCAGCTGTATCGTTAGCATATGGACCCTGGTTCAAAGGTGCATTAGCTGAGAGATTATAGTTGACAACTGCAGTGGATGTGAGATTGTAAGAAGGAGGTTCGTTCAAAGGTGGAGTAACAGGGTTGGCAGGAGGTGGCTGCCCCAAATTGTCAACATATACGCTTGGCATCTCAAACTCTTGGTAAGCATTGTTGCGGAAGAGGCAGTTTCGTTGATGATTGTTCCTCAAAACCCTGGTCAGGAACCCAAGACGTAAACTATTGTAAGGACATTGAGGGAACTGGCATGGGAATATCTTGTTCTCAAATAGCCTTTGCTCCTCGTCGGATGATCTTTTCCTCTTGTGCGTTGACCCAGAACTTGTCTCCCCTTTGATTTGGGCTTCACTGGGCTTACACTCCTCCAAATCAATGATTTTAGTAGCATTATCCACTCCTTCAACATCGTAATCACTATAATAGCCCAGTTCTCCATACACGCCTG
>JAYMSW010004288.1:0-11161 GCA_036897725.1 Erodium texanum
TACTTTTGTAATCTATCAATGGCTACACGCATTGGGAAATCATTGCTGAAATTAGGCATATTAGGAAACTATGTTGGTAGTGTGGTTCATGATAAGAAATGAAATTTTAGTATTTGTTATTGTACAAGTGTAATTTATGCTTGTGTCTATGTATATGTATATGTGTGAGTAGTATATTTGTATATTTCATTATTCAATAATTTGATGCAAGAACAAGCTTTTAATGGTTGCACTATATGCTTCCAGGTCGAAGGGAGTAACACAGAGTGAACTTTCCAAGGAATTTGGCATTGAAGGAAATAATATGTACTATGTCACGAAGAACCTCGAATGCCGAGGGCTAATTGTGAGGCCCGATGCAATTCTGAGGACGAAAGAAGCCGGAGAGGAAGGGGAGTTGAAAAATAATGCTAGCATTGCAGCCACCAAATTATTGTATTTGCATCGCTATGCACATTATTTAACTTCACAACAGAGATTTGAGATTGTCAGAGAAGAACAGACTTTGGATAGTCTCAGGAATGGAGATGAGAGTGATGAGGGTAAAGATGATTCTGCCAGGGGAGGCGTAAAAGATGATGTATGTGTAAAGGATTACCTACCACAAATGAAAGCCATTTGTGATAAACTTGAAGGCGCCAATGGCAAGGTCAGTTATTGTCTTCAACCGTTGATTTGTGTATATCTAGTTATGATTATATCATCGTGGTGATTTAATTTCATGTCATTCTTTTTTATTGAAGGTTCTTGTTGTCTCAGATATTAAACAGGATCTCGGATATATTGGATCATGTTCAGGACACAGAGCTTGGAGAAGTGTAATTTTATTACATCACTTAACAACTCTAAATCTTTTGGTTTTTTTAGGTTCCCTTTTCTGATTGTTTTCATTCTGTTGGTCCTCTGCATCATGTGTTGTTGTCAGATATGTAACCGCTTGAGACATGCTCATTTTGTTGAGGAGTTTGAGGCTAAAGTGGATGACAAGGTGAGTTTAATTTAACTAATTGTATTTTTTTCTTGGGTTCGTCTTGAATTGCTGCGTTGTATCCCATAGGAATGTTAAATATTCTTTTTTATTTCCTTGTCCACAGTATTGAAGTTCTCTTTGTGGCTCTTTCACCAATTTAGTTGTCTAATATTGGTTAGTTGACCATCTTTCATGTGCCAAATATACGTTCTTAGTCACTTATGTCATCAATGCATTTTTCTTCAGAATTTGGGTTGAGCACCATGATGCATATCTTATTTTGGAGTTGATTTTGCATATCTCATGTCTGGCTACCTAACCAAGTAACTTTAGTTCCATGCATGTATTTTAGAACGATGCAATGAAAAGATTGCATTGACATTTAGCTGTACTGTCACAACTTGATGCTTTGCATTGTTTGTTTCATATACCTTTAATCCAGTGGTTCTTAATATAGTTACCTTTTGTCTTTTTAAAATGTGGTTCTTATATGGTGGTATTGATACTTGCATTTTGTTGCTGACTTATATTTAAAATTCATAGCTCAGTGGCCCATTCTTTTGCGAGAATGATTATTGGCATTGCTTCTTGATATTCGTTATGCTGTACTTTTTGTAAGCATATTGGGATTCTTGCTATAATATGAGATGTCTTAGCAACTAAAGTTACTTGGTTAGGTAGTGCTAACTTCTTTCTTTTCATGTGTTGTATTGGCTTTATTTTTATGATGAGCAATCAATGAATTTATCAAAACAATTTTTTATTTTTTTTATTTCTTAATCACTGGAATTACTTTTTGGTGGCATCCAGACAAGGAATTTTCATGTCTAATTCATGGCTTCATATGTTTGTACTTTTTGGGCAGACTGAGCGGTGTATACGTTTGCTGAAAAAATTCTCTTCAAATATCGAGCTAAAGGATCATGGATCTGTTGATGAAAAAATTGATGGAGACCCACTGCTAAAATTCGGGAGGAGAAGTCAAATAACTGACCAGCTTGTAGACCTTGCCATTGAGCATCAAGTTTATGATATTATTGATGCCGAAGGATCTCGTGGGATAATTGGTCGCGAGGTTTGTGTACATTTATTTGTTATGTTTCCTGTGGAAGTCGGTGCCTTCAATCATGCATGTACATGCATATATACATATATTAAAGGGATAATTGCAAAAAAGTACCGTCAAGTATTCACTTTTTGCTTATTGTAGCCCTCTTCTTAGATAATTGCAAAAAAGCGCCGTGAACTTGTCTCTTTGTTGCACGCTGTGTAAATTTGTTGCAAAATGAAAATTTTGCCGTTGAAAAAAGTGAAAAGCAAAAAAAATCCAAAATTTTCACCTTCTTTAATTTTCTTCCTCTTTTAGTGTACAAAGATGAAGAAAATTAAAGGAGATGAAAATTATGGATTTTTTGTTTTGTTTTCCACTTATTATTTTTTAAAGGGTAAAATTGTCATTTTGGAACAAATTTATACAAAGTGCAACAAAAATGTAAGTTCACGGCCCTTTTCTGCAATCATCAAAGGAGATGGCTGTAAAAAGTGAATACTTGGAGGTACTTTGCAATTATCCCTATATTAAATCATGTGAGCATCATCCTATAGGTATTTTTGGAGAAGATTTTTCAATCCTGGTTTGATGAAATTCTTACTTTCTTCTAATATTTGCATGTGCGTCCTCTGTAAACAGTTGGCTTCTAGGCTTGGGATTAACCACAAAAGGAACCAAGCACGATTGGAGAATATGACTTCAAGGTTTGGGGCTGCCACGCAGGCAGAAACTGTTAAAAAGAGCAAAGCATATCGGTTTTGGACTCATGGGAATATAAACCACCACTCATCTGCTAAAACAAAAAGTGCAGATCCGATTGAAATCACTAATGCAAATGATGAAAATAAGGATGCCCCTGACACATCAACTAATTACCTCTTAGAGTGTGGTCCTTCAACTTCTGAAGGTGAAGCAGTTCCTCATATCCATGCTGATGGTATAACAAATAATGAGCTCCTCTGTCCTGGCAACCCTCAAGAATTACTGAATGAGCCTAGAGGTACTGTTCCTGTTCCTGATGCCGAAGCTGATTTGTGCAGTACAGAAATAGAAACACAGGCTTCTCAATCTGAAAGTACACCTCCTACTTCGGCGAGGTCTCGCAAATGTAGATCATCTCAGCGATATCCTTGTCTGTCAACTATTGACAGTACCCTGAGGGAGCAACGGATACTTGAACGATTAAAGGTTTGTGTCTCCCTCACTTCATTAAAGAATTACCATATTTAATGTTGTATAGGTTAACGAACAGTTATATTACAACTGTTTCTTTTTTTCCTTTGCAGGATGACAAGTTCATACTGAGAGCTGAGCTATATAGGTGGCTTGTGAATTTTGAGAAGGACAAGGGCACAACAATGGACAGGAAGACCATTGACCGAATTGTGAGTAAGCTTCAGCAAGAAGGGCACTGTAAGTTCATAAAAATCAATGTCCCTATTGTAACCAATTGTGGTGGTAGCCGTATCATTCATGTGATTCTGCACCCGTCTGTTCAAAGTCTACTTCCTGAGCTACATGGTGAAATTCATGATAGACTAAGATCGTTTGAAATGCAATGTCGTGGTCATGGTTTTACTAAGTTGAGGAACAATGAATCGCTTCCTGTGTTGAACAATATCCAGAGAACAATGAACCGTGTTTCTTCAGATTCCCAAGCTGTGAGATCAGAAGCCATGCGTGCTAATGGGTTTGTATTCCCGAAAATGGTCCGTACAAAACTGTTGCATGGCTACTTGTGGAGTTACCTGAGTAGTTCACCTGGTTGGAATGATGCTTTATTGTCTGGAAAACATTTGAATGATCTGAAAAATCATCACGCTGCTTGCAGTTTGTTTTCACTTGAAGAAGCCATTAAGGCCATTCCACTTGAGCTGTTCTTACAAGTCGCAGGCTCCACTAGAAAAATCGAAGATATGGAAGAGAAGTGCAAGAGGGGATTGCGCCTCTCTGATCTTCCAGTCCAGGATTACAAGCATCTGATGGATACTACGGCTACTGGGAGATTGTCAAAGATCATTGACATTTTAAGACGGCTGAAGGTATGATTTCTTGGTGTCATTTGAATTGAGATCGATATGTAATTACAATATTGTGAATCTCTTATGTAAGTATCATCACATTCAAAATCTGATTTTGTAACTGCAGTTGATTCGGCTTGTAACTAATGGTCATTCAGATGATGGAGTTCAAGGCCCACATACCACTTTTACGCATGCGTTAGACCTTAAACCTTACATAGAAGAACCACAATCATTTGTGTCAACATTTTCAAATTCCAGACCTCTTGATCTTCGCCCACATATTAGACATGATTTTATCTTATCAAGTAAAAACGCCCTGGATGAATATTGGCAAACTTTGGAGTTTTGTTATGCTGCTGTTGATCCAAGAACAGCTTTACATGCATTCCCTGGGTCTGCTGTTAATGAGGTATGCACACATTTTTTCCACTCTGAGCTTGTATGTAATGAAGGGTAAATTGCACACAACTACCTTTATGAATTGCCCATGAACACATAACCCCATAATAAATTTCCACGAACATATAAATCCGTAGTAAAATCTCCACAGACACATGGCTACCCTTATGAATTTTCGCGTGTCACCATGGTACAATGACGGAAACCATCAATTTTGTCAATTTTTTTCCTCTCATGACTTAAATTTTTTATACTCATTCCCATCCTTTATCTTCAGGTTTCAATTTGATTCCATTCTTGAAATCCTCCTTGAATATATTGAAAAAGTCATGTGATGAAAAAAAAAACTCCAAAATTGTGATGGTTAATGTCTATTTTGTATGATGGTGACACGTGAAAATTCATAAGGGTAGTCATGTCTCGTGTCTGTGGAAATTTTAAAGTCATGTGACGAAAAAAAAACTCAAAAATTGTGATGGTTAATGTCTGTTTTGTATGCTGGTGACACGTGAAAATTCATAAGGGTAGTCATGTCTCATGTGTCTGTGGAAATTTTAATTTGGGGTTGTGTTCGTGGAAATTTACTATGGGGTTATATGTTTGTGGACAATTCATAAAGGTAGTTGTGTGCAATTAACCCTATAACGGATGATCTAAAAAAACTGTCAAATGCAAAATCTCAAGTGTATTAGCTAAACAGGAATGACATTCAATATGTGATCTGTTATTCACACCCATTGAGTGTATATTATATATGTCTGCAGTAACACTCAAAGGAGCCATGATAAACACACTATCATTTTAGCTAAACTTGACAGCCAATCACAAATTTTGTTTGTAGGCGTTTGTTTCTCGGTCCTGGGCCATGGTTCAGGCTATGACAGATGATCAGCGTGCAGAGCTCCTTAGGCAGATAGAGAAGGTCAATTTAGATGAAAAGTTTACATTCAAAGAGTGTGAAAAGATTGCAAAGGATCTCGATCTGACCATAGAGCAGGTTAGGCCGATGGAGATTTTCCTTTGCACTATTTTTATAAGTCCTTAATATTCAATCTCTCGTTCTAAATGTTGCCTGTCTAAATGCCTTACAGGTGCTTCGTGTGTATTATGATAAACGCCAAAAACGTCTTAGATTTCAGGGTGCCCTAAATACCAATGGAGATGATCACAATGCTGTAAAAAGAAATCACGCTTCTTCCTCTCGGAAAAGGAAGAGATCTGTAAATGCACGAACAGTAAAGCATGATGCTAATGTTGCCGAGTTATCTGATAATGCTAACGAATCCGGAGAAGAACTCAATCCTTCATCAGCTCCTGTAGAGCGTGACGTTCCTGTAGGAGCATATCAAGAAGATGGCGGTTTAGTAACTATGGAAGAGCCCGTTCTTAATGGAGATGAGTGTCATTCCATTATCACCAAGTGTGCCTTGAAACGAACGCGCCAGAGAAGGTTTCTGTGGACTGATGAGGCTGATAGGTAAAGGAAATAGAAGTATCATTTTAAATGATAAGCACAATTCAGCAACATCATAGTAGTAATTCTTATGTTTGTGCATATTTCTTGTTTCTTTTCAGGCAATTGCTGATGCAATATGTACGGAACCGTGTGATGCTTGGGCCCCAGTTCCACCGTACGGATTGGGCTTCTCTTCCTGATCTGCCTGGGCCTCCAAGTACGTGCAGGAAGAGAATGGCATTACTAAATAGCAATTCAAAGTTTAGGAGAGCTGTGATGAGGCTCTGTAATGTGCTTAGCGAGCGCTATGTGAAACACCTGGAGAGAAACCAGTGTTCCTCTGACGGTGTTCAACGCACTCAAGAATCTGAATTGAAGGAAGAACGATGGGATGATTTTGATGATACAAATATCAAAATGGTCCTTGAAGAGGTTCTTTGGCATAAACAGATGGCAAAATTGGGATCCTCTAAAAGGGCTGGTTCCTTCACTGATTGGTCAGATCAGAACATAAATTCTAAAGATGTATGCCTCTATTTCTTCTCACTGTCACCCTCTCTTTTTTTTCTTTTTTTTTTTTTGATCAGAAAGCAGGGAAATGCAATATCGCAGGTATGGGGATTGGAACTAGTGACCTCATGCTTATTACATGAAGCTTCTGCCACTTCAGTTTACATATTTACTCTTCTTCAAAGTAATTATTTAAAAATCTTATTATTGCTTTTACAGGATCCCCAGGAAGCTGAGTTGGCTTCATCAAGCAATCCTAGAGATGATAATATTCAGGTCCATAAAGGTTCTGCTCAAAAGTTAAGATGCAACCGACTTCATCAGAAGCTTATCAAGCCTTTGAATAAAGGGGCTAGTTCCTTGGCAATTTCCAGTGCTGTAGAACTTCTTAAGCTTGTTTTCTTAAGCACGGCAAAGTCACCGGAGGTGCCAAATCTGCTGGCAGGGACTCTACATCGTTATTCAGAACATGATCTTTTTACGGCCTTCAGCTACCTCAGAGAGAAGAAATTCATGGTAAATCACATTTCTACTTTACCGATTTAAATGTAATAAGGTGTGAACGATAAAAGCAAGTGACGCTTAGGATAATTAATATTGTAAATGTCTTTAGTTTTCTTGTCTTTGCTTATATAATACAGCAATTAAATTTGTCATTACTGTCTTTATCATTTGCCAGGTCGGGGGCGATGACAAGCCATTTGTACTCTCTCAGCACTTTTTGCAAAGACTTTCTACATCTCCTTTTCCAACTAAAACTGGGGAAAGAGCCGCTAAGTTCTCTAGTTGGCTGCATGGAAGAGAAAAAGATCTCATTGAAGGGGCAGTGGATCTTACAGCTGATTTACATTGTGGAGACATTTTTCATTTGCTTGCTCTTGTTTCTTCGGGCCAGTTGTCAATTTCTCCATGCTTGCCAGAAAAAGGTGTTGGAGAGGCCGAAGACTTGAGAGGTTTAAAACGTAAAAGCGATAACAGCGAATCTTATTATTCTACCATGGCCAAGAAATTAAAATCCTTGAACGACGCGGAGCTTATTTCTCGCCGAGAGAAAGGTTTTCCTGGTATAGTGGTGTCTGTAAAGTGTGCAGCGATTTCAAGAGCTAATCTCGTAGATTTGTTCAAGGATAAGGAGCCTAGTACTTCCGATCTTCTCGTTGATTGGAATGATGAATCAAACACTATCTTGGGAGGAAAAGGTTCTAGTATTGTTTCTTGTGATGACCATGTTGATTTTCCCGAGGTTCACAATGTTGTTCCGTTGTCAGAAAATCCTAGCGAGTCATTGTGGGAAGTAATGAGAAGGTTTGCTGAACGATTGATGTTGAAAACTTCAGATCAAGAAAAAGTGAGTCTTCTTTATCCTGAGCTCTTTCAGGCTGTTTATAGTGCTATTAAGAAGGCCGGTGATCAAGGTTTGAGTGTAGAAGATGTTTCCAATGTTGTTGATGTTCCAGGTCTGTTCACTAGACAGACATCTAATATATGTGTTTATCTAGAAATTCTGGAATTCAGATATTTTCACACAAGAATTCATGTCGTTAACTAGTTCCGGGTGTTGCTTTTCAGGAGAAACTATTCCTGAACTTGTTATTGATGTGCTTCAAGCTTTTAGGAGAACTTTAAAGGTTTGTTTTATCAACCAGAATCAATTTGTTTTCTGATATTCAGGAATCGCTCAGTAATGTAAGTGGTATTTTGCTGGATTATGAATTGAACTGTAGTCACTGTATGGATTCGTTCCTGTTGATATTTTAGGTAAATTGCACATAACTACCTTTATGCCCACAAACACATGACCCCATCGTAAATTTTCACAAACACATGACCCCATAGTAAACTTTTCAGACACTCCTACCCTTCAGAATTTCCACGTGTCACAATCGCACAAAATAGACGGAAACCATCAAAATTTTCGTCACATGACTTACATGCAACTGTAAATTTTGAACGATCCCTCAAACTACTCACCTCATGCTTTACTCTTCCGTTTTCAATTTGATTCCGTTCTCGAAATCCTCCATGAAATCATATTGAAATCTGAAGATTAAAGAATGGAATGAGTAGTTTTGATGGTTTCCGTCTATTTTGTACGATGGTGACACGTGGATGTTCATAAGGATAGTCGTGTGTCTGAAAATTTTACTAAGAGGTCATGTGTTTGTGGGCAATTCATAAAGATAGTTATGTGAAATTAACCCTATTTTTTTCCTCAATTAAACATTTTTCTTATATGCTTATCCTCTTTATACAGGTCAATGCTCATGATTCTGTACGTGTTGTCGATGCTTTGTATCGTTCCAAGTATCTCCTAACCTCAAACGCTACTTTCCCCCAAGATCTTGAACCACCTTCGACAACGAAGACCATCAGGAGTACCAATAATGTTGGTTATTTGACTCAACCACAAGAAGACCGTGATACCATTATCACCAATCCAGAGATAGAAAGCTCAAATGCTGATACCGTGCACAAAGTCACGATTCTTAATCTTCCTGAAGGTGCCCCTGAACCTAGCACTGTGCAAGATGGTTGCATACTTGCTTTACCAGAAGGAGGCAAAACGAATAAATCCTCTGTTGGTGAAATGCCGATTTTGCCGTGGATGAATATAGATGGGACTGTCAACAAGGGTGTCTTCAAAGGGCTTACACGCCGTGTGTTCGGTATTGTGATGCAAAACCCAGGGATATTGGAGGTGTGTCTTTTCTACATGTTTAGTTTTAGCAAATTTGCTCTTCTGCTTTGCTCTGCCTTGCTGCAACATCTTGTCTCAGGTTATCAAAGTGCTTACAATAATAAAAATAAGGGATAATATAACAAAAGAATACTAAACTTGTCACCTTTCTCACTTAACTATTCTGACTTTTAAATTTCCTTGCTCAGCTAGACTAAAATTCTAATTTTTCTCACCAAAAATACCCCTGCACCAATTTAGGGAACTCAAACAAGAATATCCTTGTATCATTGATTTCCTTTATTTATTACTAGAAAGAAAGTTATCAAAAAAATTAATTTCTCAATGGGGACCTCTTAATAGAGTGGAAAACCAAGCCAAGATTCATTGTTTCAGGGGTATTTATGTCATTTATCATCAAAGTAGAGTATAGTGAGAAAAAAAAGTTCTATGTAGTTAGGTGAAAAGTTAAAAGTCAATGTAGTAGGTTAGTGTACTTTTATGAGATTATCCCTAGAAAGAATAACAAAATTACTAAACCAGTAAAATCTGATTTCGAAGTACTCCATTGTTTTTAGAGGTTTTTCTGTTTTAGTGAACAGCATCTCAAGTAATCCAACTTAAGTTTCTGCTTCCAACTGAATAAGTTGCATTAAGGTTTCTTTTGTTCAGGTTCGCTTGGTCAATTTTGAGGGCAGTTTCTGTTAAAGCACTTCTATGTGGTTTAGTTAATAATGCAAGTTTATTCTCATAAGAATTAGAACATCATTAAGTTGTGGTTGAGGTTTCCGTATTGCTTTATTTTTATTCATTACCTTTTTGTGTAACCGTTGCAAGAGGTGTGATTGAGTTAAGCATATTCTCCTTTATAGACTGGAAAATAAGAAAAAAAGCTCAGCACTTTTTGTTAATTTTGCTGAAAATTCATGCATATCACATGGTTGTTTTTGTTTAAACCTTCTCTACCGAGGAAGGTATCAAAGATTACACAAGCGGGCACTTCACAGCTTGTCAAATAGAAATTCTAATCTAAAGTTTGTTTGAAATGATTTTGCAGGACGATATCATTTGGCGAATGGACGTACTGAACCCTCAGGTATGCTACAGAAACTCAATTATGCTCCTTGGATAGGGAAAAATGATTAGGAACTCAATATATTGGTTTCGTTAAGGAGTTAACACAAACAACGCTAATACACATACACTTTCCCTAATTTCTTCAGAGCTGTAGAACACTATTGAACTTGATGATCCTCGACAGCCATTTGATTAAGAGGAAGATGCAGCAGTCTGCGTCATGCGGGCCTCCTTCCGTTTTACGTACTCTGGTCGGGCATGGAAATGTCGGGAACTCGAACTTCGTTTGGCGCGAACATTACTTTGCCAATCCCGTGTCTACGTCCTTGCTCTAGACTCTTGTATTGATGTCTTTGTTGTGTTTAGATACAAACATTTTCATTTTCAAGTTCAATGTAGTACAGTTGTGTATATGTATATATATACATATATATATATTCAGCCATCTTAGGTCTTTTGCTGCTGAAACTTCAAAGCCACCATTTTTTGTGCTGTTATCAGTTTTTGTGTGACTATCTCTTCTCACAGTTCAATGAGTGCAATATAGTATCGGTGAATTATGTAAATCTGTGTATGTCGATTCTGTATTTATAGTCTCGCACTTGTTACGACATTTGTAGATGCTCTCTCATCTCTTTGGTCGGAGATTTGAATTTTAATGGGTCACCAGTTTGGGAGCAGGTGTGAGGCGAAAGTTAGATTAAGAGATTAACTCATTAATCTAGGTTAGATTAAATTAGGATTTCTTGCTTTATCATTACTGATAAAAAAAAAACATAATGTGGTGTGTTATTACTGCATTTTCGACATGTTTTTATATAATATTTTGATCATCTTAAACACCTACAAATTTAAACACTTGACCATGTATACAAATAAAGTTTATCTATACTAAGCAAATCTAAGAAAATGCTCCTTGAACTTTTCTCCCTTTGCTACAGTAAAGTCGGAGCAAAAAACTCTAGAAGCTAGACTTGCCCCCGTGAGGGGATTGTTT
>JAYMSW010004289.1:0-11160 GCA_036897725.1 Erodium texanum
TGTGTCGTCGACCTGGGTTTCACGAACCGGATCTAGCCGTCTTCACTGAAAGGCTTCTAGGTTGGGGTTGAACACGTAGGCGAAGGAGATGTCACTGTCACGGTTGAGTAGAGTTTGGTCGAACTCGTTTCCGACAAGGCGAGCTTGAGTTCGAGTTCATCATATCTGGAACAACATCGAATCTGATTTTTGCTCGACAGATCCAGAAGGAGGTCGAGTCCGATCTGCACCACCACCACCACAGATCAGAGTCCGTCTCCAGATCTAAACCCCAAATCGAACCCACGGCTGAAGTCGAGTCCGATCTTTCGCATGGCTGCGGTGGTCTCTAGTGTCCTTTCTGGCGGACAACGAGAGATGGTGAAATCGAGTAAGAAAGGGATGGAGAAGACAACGAGATTTGTGCAGCCGAAGAAGACTTATTGTTTTTTCATTTATTCATTTGTGCCTTATGATTTTTTTCATGATTTATTGTTCTGTTTGTTTACTATATAATTGTTTGTTTATTATATAACTAGTGTGGATTCACGCGTTGTGCGTGGGCTTGTCATCTATATTTTGTGAGTTTGAACGACAATTTTATAAATTCGTTGAATTTCAGAAATTGCATCTGGTTTTTTTTCTTCCTTTTCTGGAACCGTAGAACTTGTACTACTACATGAAAGGGATGCGCAATGCTCTCTATAACATATCGTTTATAAATTTTTAACGAAACATGATACAATATCATTACGAGTGTTGCTTATTTTGAAAAAATATTAGTGAACTTGTTTATTGAAAAATTACGTTTACGGGGATATGCAAAATTATATGAGTGAGCAATATTATTTCTAATATAATATAAACAAATAACTTATTTTATAAATGCAATTATGGTAAAATAATGACATATATTGTAAGGTATAAATCTATAATTAATATTAACCACTTCAACTTGGAGTCCGTGGAAACTGAATCCTTTTTTATATACCCTAGATACATTCGAGTCTAATAATCTAGAAATTATAAAGATACCAAACTGATATTTTGTATAGAATTAAAAGAGGAAAAAAAATAAACACAATGCATACGAAGAATATATAAGCGTGTAAACTCTAGTAACATGACCTCAAGCATAGTACATAGTTAGATTTAAGAAAAAATAAGTATCATAAAGTGCATGGAAACAATATAAAATAATGTAACTACATCAATAATAATGTTTTCAAATGGAGCTTACTATATAACTCCTTTTCAATATCTAAAAACACAATCATTATACTCTTCAATCCCCTCTCTCGGTTTTGAGTTATCAATATTACACTACATAAAATCTTAAATCCAGGTTTTTACATTATCATTATTCGGAGACTCGAATTAGGGATTGAATTAAATTTTCAATCCGAAGCAACGTCAAATTTATTTTTTACTAATACTAAATGTCTCAGCCATGACATAAGAGGCAAAAAGCTCAAAGCCTACCACCTTAGGAAAGTGATAGCCAATACTTTCCTGAGATAGTGCATATGAAGTGATTTAGAATTAAATAATAAACTACATGCTTAATTTTGAAATTGAAATCATTGAAAATAAAAATCCCATATATTCAAAGGTAGAAGAAGGATGAGCACAGTCTTCAATTCCTCAGCTTTCATGTGTATATCATATTCTTCCAATGTAAGGGTCCAAGGCTCAAATTTGATAATGATCGAAATGTACAAATACATAAGAAAGCTAAGTTATAGGTTGTGAATAAGACTTGTGATAGATGGCATGGTTGCTACGATTCCTGCACATAAGTATATTTCAGAAATCAAGGTTTTGAGTTTGTTTTTCTGTAGCTATATCAGAGATCCTAATCGAGAAAGAGATATGCACATCATTTAAATACAAATACAGATGAAAAGAAATAATAAAGACCACAACTTTTATTTTTCCTGATGCATATTCCAAGTAAAAAAGATTAATTAAATATATTTCTAATGGAACCTAAATGACGCTGAATTGACATATGAATTATTGGAGAGCATATAATCATTAAGAAGATATGTATATACCAGATGTGCATTTGCTAACACCTTGGAATTTATGATTTTGAGAAATGTTCCTGTTAGTCAACTTGGTAAAGGAAAAATAAAGCCCAGCAACATAAATGAAACTAATTAAAGGTAAGGAAAAAATTCCATTGTGAGTGGCATGTTTTTACTACTCCCAACGTCCCAAAATGAGTATTATATTTTCCTACCACATTACATTTTGAAAACCCGTCAACTCAAATATTATAAATAAATTCTGAAACCCAGACCTAAATTTAAGAAATTAAAACCACTTTGAGATACAAAAACAGAAACCTCCTAGCAAAGGAAAAAAAGTTATCAATTTTTATAGAGTAAATGAAGGTATTAAGTGTATGATTAAAGCCACACCATACATAAGAACTCTTAAGAAACTGAGACCTAACTCTCTTTTTCCTTTGCTTTTCTACACCTATAATACAGAAAAACATAACAAAACAAAATATTGATTGGAACTTGATTTTCTCTCCTCTCTCCAACATGCCAAACACACAAAATACCCATCAAAAACACCTTCCTTTTAGCTTCTTTACATTTACTTACTCTCAATCAAATCTTTTATTTGCAATACTTATTATTATTTACTACCATGCAGTGCACACTGCAAGTTTGAAACAACAAATAACCTAGAGAGAATAAAAAAATATGAAAACAATAGGTTCTTTATTTAGGGTTGTGGACGTATTGACAGTGCATAATAGAGCAGACAACTTGCACGAACATGATGTAATTGCATACACAGTTTTAGACACATACCTTGGAATCAGTCCCATGACCCTTGTCTTTGCTGCACCTCTTAATCACAACCGTCCACCCTGTTCTCACATCAAGAACATTTAGAGCAAATCTATACACTATCAATACATCCTGATTAGATCAAGCTTGGACCAAGGCAGCAAAAAGATGTAGGTAATTTGATGGCAGGATAAAAAAAACCTTACATGTGAAAGTAAATAGAACACAATTAGCAGCGAAAATTAGAATAATTACCACATGCTTCTCTTCTAGTAAAATTGAAGGCATGTGATTAATTGCCATAAGCAACACAACCCCACAAATTTTCCAAAACCTGAAATAGAACAGAAAAACAACTAAAATGGAACTCATTCATACATTCAATGCAAACAAACCTTAGAGGATCTATAAACACCAAAATTGCAATTTTTCAACACAAAATTCCGTAAGGACCACCCAGTAATAACTACATTAACACGGAAAAAAAAATCAACAACAATAGTTCTCACCTCTAAAGTGAAAGAAGAAAGAAATCCTGGGTTTCTGGAGTTGTTGTATCATACCTTATAATTTCTGCTAATAGGAGAATCAACTGTTCAAAAAACTGAGAAATTGTTTGCATTGAACAAAATAAAGAAATTTTTTTCTATCTAGGTCACCTTTTATTCCCAGGATATGTTTCTTGATTTTTTTGAGCTTCGTAATGCATGTGAACTTTGATGACGACATCATTTTCTAAAGTTGAACTGGCATAAACCCAAAAATGAATTGGAATTAAGGAACTGGTCAGACAATATAGAAGGGAAAAGGAAAACGAAAAAGGATGGATTTTTTGGTACCTGTTATTTCTTCCCATCCGGTTCGTGCTTCTCCTCCTTCACCTCTAGCGGTTTTAGGATGAGAGTTATGACTCCTCCTCTGCACTCTGTTCAGAACCTTAACATCAGCTTGCTCTCCCTTCAACACAACGATCAGAACTCATGGATCATCAAATCCCTTGCAATTGAGTTAATAAAAGGAAAAGGAACATACATTAATCAGTTTTGGAAACGAATGAGCAACTGATTGAGCCAAAAAAAGATCGTTTATATGAAAAATATTTTGCATCATATCCACATGTAAATTGTAATACAACAATTGCCCACCCAAAAAACATGTTACCTCCCCACGGCAATAATCAAGAAAATCACATATTTGAAATATCGAATTATTAAAGAGCATACCCATATACTACTTGACTTTCATAGATGAGAGCACCATAATCAACGGGCTGATCGTACCGTGAATACCATAATTTTCGATGAAACGCTCAGAAGCGCCCATCTGACACTTTCTAACCTCCATCACCATCCACACAACCTAAAGAACAACATTGGAACAAAATTTCGAACGAAGTAGTAATACCTTTTCTAGGGATATGAACTGATCTATAAATTTTAGGATATTAAATGAATCAACTATATTGCAAGCATAACCTTCCAAATATATGACATAATAGGCATACTAAGGGCTGTAAAAGGGTTGTTCTCTGAAATTATCACATCCATACCACCAGAATTAAAATAGCATACATTTAATGGCAGCACTTCACTTGATTCTCTGATTCAATTTATCTTTTTGCTGATAGAAGTTAGTATGTATGGTTTATGACTTCAGCATTGTCCGTTTGTTACTTTTTAAAATCATGATTAATAGGATAGTGTTACCAATTTTACTTGTTCTCTGGCCGGATGAGTAACGTGCCTGGTCAGGATGCTGATCTGTTCCACATGGATCAGCTCAAACCTGAACCCTGGATGGAATCTCTGTCCCTGTGCAGTAAGGAAAAAATGCACACTCCTTATCCGGGTATTATCCTGTTCAGGTTCAAAGGGACTCCATCAGCCCGATCTGCTCTGCATCCTAGCCAGAGCCCATGCTAAAGCAGATACAGGCACCCCTTGTGCTTCCATATATGTCAAATAATGTAGCAGTAAACAACATATAGACTTGTGGGTATAAAGTTGGCTACTACACCATTTTATTACAGAGATAGCCAAACACAAGCAAAATAAAAGTGACATGTCCAGAAACTTATAACAAATTTCATCTAATACTCACCTACAATCAGGATATAAAGATCTGACATTCCCATTATTGATAAGCCAATCTCAAGAAGAGCCGCACAAAACAATATTCAATTTTAAACAAAAGAGAACTGAATTCACTTACCTTCGTCTAGAATCAGCTGAACGATATAATTCCAAATCGCAAGCAAGATCTTCATATAGTAAACCACAAAAACTAAGAAGGATATATAAAGATTCCAGTGATAAAAAAAAGGTTAGGAAGTGTGATATGTGATATCAACAAATGAGTCAGAAAAGTTATTTAACAGATGAAAAACCTGAGTTATAAGCCGCAAAACTATTCAACATGTTTTGTACCAATGAATGAGCAAAAAAATCATATATAAATAAATAAACAACGGAATGAAGATAAAAAAGAAAATAATTTAATTAAATACCTTTCAATCTAAGTTAAACCTGCGAGCTCCACAGGTTCAACATTGCCCCAACACATATCTTTAACTACGCAACTTCAAACATCAATTACGACACCACTACCACGACTAACAGCTATTAGAAAGAAACATATCATCGTCATTTGGGCACTCATGTTTGAAAGAATTTTAAAGGATAATCTAAAGAAAAGTGATAGGCCTTGTGTAGGTGAATAACTCTTACTCCGCATGTAAATTAACACCTCGGACGATACTTTGATCCCAATGTCAGAACATCACCGATAAACATATTAGTGATGGTCATTGCATCATTTAAATTGTATAAACAATCTCTCTCAGTCTAATAAGCATCATAGTCAATACTCAATACACAATAATGAAAGTCTTAGTAAAATAAACCTGCTTCAAGATGTATAATGCAAAACCTAATCATATCTTGAGTTGAATGGTACAAACAACAATATGATAGTAATCCAAGAATCATACCTTTCTCTATGATTAGTCATCACAATCAAACATCTCCAGAATGATTATGACCTTTAAATTTAATAGGACAAAAACAAAATAAAAAACACGAAACAGGCCATAATATTAGCCAAAGCGTGAATCATGCAATTATTAATTTCATTTCACTTCATGTACATTTTTCTTTTGCATCCCATAGCAACAACTCATTCATGGTTTCATACTTGAAATTGGGCTGGAATAAAAACTAAATTATAACCCTAACATCTATTACCTATAACATTGTTTAATTAGTTCATTCATGCATTCACTAAATGTACAATATTATTCATTAACAATGATCTGGAGCTCAAAATCTAGGCAATTGGGCACTAATCACAATAAGAAACCAATCCAAACAAACTAAGAGTATTTTGTACTCTATCATTTGACATCTGCCTAAGATTTCAAACTAAGTAGATAGAATCAAGCCAATAAAATCAAATTCGACAATCCAAAGCTCAATTCATAAACTCAACACCACAAATCTCGTAGGAACTTGTAGTCAAACCAAATGGAATGGAGCAAAGAGCAAATTTAAATTTTCAAAAATGAATTTTCAAGAAGTTAGATGCACCACTCTATGCAACTGCATTCCAAGTAATACGTTACATCCTACACTTCTTGTAATAGAATGTATATTACATCCTACATATCAGAATTTGACCCAATGATTTAGTTACTTGGTGAACCCCTTTGAAAGGGGCAATGTCACTCCCATATGCAGCAAACATGTAATCTCTGAATAAGGCATGAGCTCGAATTTTCTTGGGCAGTTGAGGACCTTTATGAAAGACATTTGGCACCAGAGTGAAGAAACAAAGCAAACAAAAAATCGAAATCTATATATACCTAAAAGGAAAATATGGTCTTGCCACGTGGCCACATTTTCCTTTTAGTATTTGGGAATGCTGCTCTCTCAGCTAAGCGAGGCCTAAGCTATTGTTTGTGGCTCTTGCCCTTCTTCCTCTTGCCAGATTATTGAGTAACGTCTGGGGAGGAAGTTAATGTTCTGTCTAATTTTGTTTGGGCCTCTCTGCTAATGTGCTCCTCTTTTGCGCTGGGAGAATGTCTTGGCTTTTGGTATTCGGAACCCTAATCTTTCCGCATTCCAGACCCCCTCCCTCGAATACTCGCCTCTTCGCATTCCTATGTTCATGTTCCTATGGGGTTGTTGAAGTCAATCCGTCGCTGCTGTAAATTCTGTTCTTACTACGTAACGGCCGGACACAGTGTCTGGGAAACGAACTGATCCGAAAACTGTCGATATTGGAATCAGCCTGCCCTGGTGAATCTCTCTATAAAAACTTCTCTGGCGTTCCGTGATCCAGTAGATTGGTCGAGTTTTGCTATTATCATGAGGTTGTCTTTATGCTTAAGCTGTTGCTGGCTTATTTTGCTTCCTTATGTTTTCTGCAAATTGATGCGCGTCATTGTGTTAACTAGCTCACAGTGGAAGACTGGTTGTTGATTGCAATGATCTGGTGGATTTAATTTTGAACTAGCTCTTCTTATTTGTGTTTCGATTCAATTTGCAATTACGCGTACCATGCAAGGATGAAGTACATTTGGATTTGAAATAGAGATTCAAGGTCCAATGCTCAATTTCTAATCCCGTGAAATCAGATTGCTTGCTATATACTAATTTAGATTTATTGATTAATGGTTATTCAAAGTCATGGTTTCAATTTCAAAGCAGCTAATACAGTGGTTATTCATTTTCAGTTGGAAAGTCTTCCGGCTATGGTAGTTGGTGTTTGGTCGGATGGCAAGAACTTGCAACTAGAAGCAACCACTCATTTCCGAAAGTTGCTTTCAATAGGTTGACATTATGTAGAAGTTTTTCCTTTGTGTATATTGTTTACAGTTTTTCTATGGTTTGTTTGATATTGTTTATTACTTTAAGCACTTAACAGAATGGAGTCCTACAATCGATGGACCAGTGCAATCTGGTGTTATTCCAAGATTTATTGAGCGTCTTTCACGTGATGATTACCCACCCTACATGTTTGGTGATGTTATATTATTTTGTTTGTGGCAATTATTATGAGTTTATATAGATGGATTTCCTAACTCCTGGTGTTTTAACACAAAAAACAGTTCGAGGCAGCATGGGCTCTTACAAACATTGCTTACGGGACATTAGAGAGCACCAAAGTTGTGATTGCCCAAGGAGCTGTGCCAATTTTTGTAAAACTCTTAGCTTCTCCAACTGATGATGTTCGTGAAGCTCGCCGGAGCATGGACTTTCTAGACCGAAGCCGGAAACTATTCGAGAAACATCCCTGTGGTGCCATCTATATTGCGATTTTAATGTGTGGTGACCACAGATCTTCTATGGTTAGTCATTTTTACTTAATTTTCCTTTTTTATTACTCATCGTATCTATGGTCTATAACCGCTACTGTCTTTCTAGTTTGTGTTCAACATGGAGCAAGGACTTCCTGTTTTGACAGATTCGCTGTTTTTCAACAGTTAACGCCCGTACTAAGAAGGGTGTACACATATGCTAGCTTATAAGGTATGACTTCCTTTTCAACATAAGCCGCATGGGCTCTTACAGATATATATTTTTTCTTTTGCTCAACTTCTTTTAGTAATAATGTTCTGGTTGGGGCTTGATTTGCTTTCTGTTGTTGTGTTAGTTTGTCGACAAAGACTGTTGTGGTTCCTATGCCCTTCACAACATGAGATGAGCCTGTTCATATGTAATCCTATTTTGGGTTTACTTCAAATTTCCTGATTTCATTACTTGATATGATGTTTGTGTGGTGGCAATCATATATGAACCTCATTACTTGCTGAAACCATGTTTTATGATCCTGCTCAGAACATGTGCCAAGTTTTGATAATCTTTTGAAGCAGACATAACTACACTTACAATAAAATATTGAGGAAATGAAACAGTAGGCTCAGTGAATATGTTGCTTCATGTTTACATGTATTCAGCAAATTCTGTATAGTTGACAGTGATCATGACAGGAGGGAGGGCTTAGATCAATATGCATTCATTGAAAAGGGTTTTGCATCAACTAACAAACAAAGAGAAAATTGGCTAATCTTATTGCTCATTGTATTCTTGGTTACTCCTCCAGCTACTGGCAATAAAACATATTCAGAGAGCTGATGGGAAGGGAAAAGGTATTCTTCTTCTTCTAGAAATTTGATTTGTTATAATTAATTTCTACATAACCAATAAGAGCTTGGGGTGATTATGATTAACTCATTAGGCTTCTTTTGATTCTCGACATCAGTTAGTATTTTCATAATTTTGTTCTTTTATTGCCCTGTTATTGGTTTCTTAAGAAATTTGAGGTAAAATGATTGTGATCTTCTGCTTTGGGAGAGGGTGGGTTTTTGTTGTAATTTACACGTTTCTAATATTAGCTTAATCTTGAATTTGCATGTTATTATCCAATATTAATGTTGTTCAGTTATCGAGGAGAGATGATGTATGTATGCTTAAATATTGTGCAAATTTATGGAGATGTTGGCGGCTGTGAGGAATAAAGGATAGTTTTTATTTTTATTTTTTTAATCCTTTACGTTTGTCTGCGAATTTTAGGCGCTAGGTTGTTGCTGTATTTTGGTGATTTTTTTGCCATGTTTATGTTGTGTTTGGTCAATTTCTGCTTTGTTATGTGTTTGTTTTTTGTCTATATCATGTCTGAATCACAAATAGAGAACGATATTTCTTTGTTGTATTTGCATAATACTTATGGAGTCTGAAAGGCAATCACTAGGAGGTTGGGGTGGATTACAAGACTGGAGCGAAATTGAGGTCATATTGATTTATTTTGTTATTGTTGTTGCAAATTACTGTATGATTAAGGCATTGATTTGGGTGTGTTGATGGGGCATTGTTTATCTTCTCATTAATGAGTTTTAGCATTGGTTTTGGATTATTATCAAATCGAAGAGAAAGGATAGAAGGATGAATTCATTTCTCATTAGTAAGTAATCATCCAGCTACTAGAACATCTATGTTTCAGAGGACTTCTTGATTAGCTACATTTCATTTGTCAAAGAATGGATCTCATATACATTTTTATTTTTTATTTTGAGTTTAATCATTCAACTAAGATATGTTGAAAACTTACATTCATGGCATACTAGAAGCGAACTAAGAGGGAACAATTTATGAGAAAATAACCCACTATTGTATATTGCTTTTAACCCGTTTTTGGTAGTAATTTTGATGCAACCTTATGAGGACGCTTAAGAATTTATAGTTGCTCAAGAGGACTCCAGAAGAAGTGATAAGAAGTAGAAGAAAAATATAAACTTCGGCATGATCAAGCTCTACCAGCAACAATCTTGTAGTTAGTGCTGTTGAAACATCTAAACCCTCCATGTCATATGGATCATCTTCTCAGAAATATCCCACATTATACAAATTTTGCGTCTTGACATGTATACTGATCGACCGAGTAATTAGGAGAGTATTTGGTTGATCAATGAAAATTGTGATTCAACGTTACATGTTTATAGATTGATTTGTAACACATTCTTCTAATTGTGTCTTCTTTATATTATTCTAGCTACGGAACAAAAATGTTTGAAGAGAGGAGTGAATGAGGTAGTGAAAAGTATCCGGCTTGGTCATAAGGGGTTAGTTCTCTATTCATCTAAAACAATTCTCACTTGTATATTCTCTTAATTTCTAATTGCATGTTATTAATTATAAACTGAGTTACATGAATGTACTATGTATGTGATCTCTCCATAATTGACTAGCATTGTGGGAGCCTGGGAGGTGACTTAATGTTGGGTTTGTTAAATTAATCTTTTGCTGGATGTAGAATCTATGTTATAGCTGGGAACATTTCTCCTATTGATGCCATTACTCATGTCCCAATCCTATGCGAAGAGGCTGACATTACTTATGTATATATGTGTCATCCAAAGAAGTAAATTTTGCAACTTTCTCCTTTACTTATGTTTTTCACTTTTGAGGACTATTTTGCAAGCCTGGAAAATAATATTTGTGCTATTCGATTTTAGTTTACATAATTTCCTAATAACTCAGCTTCGATTTCTCAATTACCATCAATTCATCTTTTTTAACATGTGTTTGGATCTTGCAGCTGCCGGGGCTACAAAGAGGCAAACGTGATGTGTACTTGTGCTGACAAAGCCTGCTAAGGGAAAGCACAGCCAAGAGGATCAAGAAAAGTCAAAGGCGGAATATGACCAAGTTGCGGCTGAAGTCAAGGAACTCGCCGCCTCCATGTTTTGAAGCTTCGTACTCTACTTGGGCGAAGTGTAATTTTCTCTTCAGCTTACTTTCATTGACAATGTAGTTCTGGTGGTGATGGGCATTTAGGTCTTTTCAGCCTCATTATCAGAAATTATTAGAAGTTG
>JAYMSW010004290.1:0-11159 GCA_036897725.1 Erodium texanum
GCCCGGATTGCTCTCGTGCGCCGGTGGAGGGCTCTACCCCGCCACTCAAGCCTTTGGGAGACGCCGATTCCAGCGGACTTGTGGCGGAGATTAGGGCGATTGAGTCCGATGCGTCGCTGACTGAGAAAGAGAAGGCGAAGAAAAGGCAGGAGCTGATGAGTGGAGGTGCGCGATCGTCTGGTGGTGGTGATGGGGTCTCGGAGAAGGACAAGGGGAACGGCGGCGACGGTGTTCTGAACCTTCTCGACGGAAGTTTGAACTGTTCGGTTTGCATGCAACTGCTAGAGAGACCAGTCACGGTAGGTGCTTGTGTCCTTTTTTTAATTTTATTCTCTACCTGTTTGTTTATAGAATCCATTGATCAATTCAGCATATTGAGGTTCAGACTGTTTGATTTTTGCATTGCATAGAGAATTTGAACTTTTACATTTGCTATGCTAGTTGGGTTTCTTGTATTTGTGATGTTTAAATCAACCACAGTGTCAGTTTTCTTCAACCTCTGCCCGGGATTGGGATTCTTCTAGAGAATCCTTACTAAAGCATGAATTTTTATGGTTTTGGTATATATCTACCATTTAGATTTGCTGGGATTTAGGAAAACTGGCTAATTGATGGTGTTTATTGTCACAACCTTAAGTTCAAAAGTTCATGAAAAAGGAATTGATTACTTTTAAATTTGTTTTGCAACTATTGAAACAAACTTACCTTGTTTACCGTTGTCAGCATTTGCCTTGATGCTGCATACCAAGTTCATTTTTTTGGACCATGAGACATCTATACTAAAATATAATTCACAAATCTTACCACTGAATGCAAATTGTCTTTGTTCCATGGTTATAAATTGATTTCTGGATCACTTTCTTTGGTTTGATTGTTTGTGATGTGTTACTGTTTCAGACTCCTTGTGGGCATAATTTCTGCCTCAAGTGCTTCCAGAAGTGGATCGGGCAGGGAAAGCGCACTTGTGCTAACTGTCGCCATAGAATCCCAGCCAAGATGGCTAGCCAACCTCGAATAAACTCAGCACTTGTAGGTGCTATCCGAATAGCAAAGATGCCTAAATCTGCAGCTGCAGGAGGCCCACCAAAAGTTTATCACTCCTTTCAGAATCAAAACAGACCTGATAAAGCATTCACCACTGAGCGGGCAAAGAAAGCTGGGAAAGCTAATGCTTGCAGTGGAAAGATCTTTGTTACAATCCCACCTGATCATTTTGGACCAATTCTTGCAGACAATGATCCAGACAGGAAGCAGGGTGTATTGGTGGGAGAATCTTGGGAGGACAGGATGGAATGCAGACAGTGGGGCGCCCACTTTCCTCATATTGCAGGGATTTCTGGTCAGTCCAAATACGGTGCCCAGTCAGTGGCCTTATCTGGAGGCTACCAAGATGATGAGGACCATGGAGAGTGGTTCCTTTACACTGGGAGGTACGTTCTTGGTTGCTTCGATATTCTTGTGCATGAATTGTTTGCTTCTTTCTACAATTTATCGTAAGGTGTAGTGATTGTTGGCTAACTGGCTGCCTGTCAGAGAATTTTCTGTCAGCCTCTATATATGTGTGTGTTCTATGGATAATTTTTCTTAAAATATGTTGAATATCCAACCAATAGATATGCACTGCAAAAAAATTTTTGTATAGATATACACTTAGTCGTTTGCGAAGTGGCCATTATGTGACTCCTATCCTGCAGATTCATGGGTTTGAATTTGTCATTCTTGAAATTGTCTGCTGCTATATATGTATGATGTTCATGTCTTCCACGTGTTTCAACTAGTCTTTCATATTTTGATTTCAAATGTGGTGAACAGTGGTGGGAGGGACCTTAGCGGCAACAAGCGCACAAGCAAGACACAATCTTTTGATCAGAAGTTTGAAAAAATGAATGAGGCATTACGAGTGAGTTGTCAAAAAGGTTATCCTGTCCGAGTGGTGAGGTGAGTCGTGCAACTGAAACTTTCAAGTTTGCAATTTGCATTATGTATGTGTTACCCAGACGGGATGACTAATCCCAGTATGAAAATTTTCTTCTGATAAAACAAACACAAATTGTTCTTTCCAATATCATTCTAAGTTGCATATCAGTAGTTCTTTACTGCATTGTTTCTAATTGCTATCAGCTAACCTATGCATAATGTTATAGTTGTTTCTTTAAGGCTATTATATTTGTGGTTTCCTGGGTCTAGTCATTCCACATTTACGATGGTTACTTGGAAATAAAATGTTTCCAGCTGCTGATTCATAAAGAATTTCATAAATTTGTACGGTATTTTAGTAGAAGTATCTACCGTTATCTGAAAATACTGTGCACTCTTTGGTGGGCAGGTCTCACAAGGAGAAGCGCTCCTCTTATGCTCCAGAATCAGGGGTTCGCTATGATGGGGTTTACAGAATTGAGAAATGTTGGCGCAAAGTGGGCATACAAGTATGATAGTTTTTAGTATTATTGAATTCTTTTAAGGTACCTTTAACCAAGGTTTGGATATTGAATGTATGTTCTTTGGTCTATTGTATTAGGGTTACAAGGTGTGCAGATATCTTTTTGTTCGATGCGACAATGATCCTGCCCCATGGACAAGGTTTGCTCTCTCTCTCTCTCTCTCTCTCACACACACACACACACACACACACATTCTTAATGGGCCTAATTTTTATAAATCATGTGTAGTGATGATCACGGGGATCGATTGCGTCCTCTGCCAGTCATTAAGGAATTAAAGAATGCAATTGACATCATTGAAAGGAAAGGATCTCCCGCCTGGGACTACGATGTAAGCTAATTTTCTATTAATAGATCCTGCTTTACTACTGATTTCCCAATAGGTTTATGGCCACATAAGCCAATTGTTAACAACTAAAACTACTGCTATTCATTATTAGGAATCTAGATATGATCCAATTTAATTTTTATTTTCAGAATGAAAAATGTTGCTGGATGTGGAAGAAACCTCCACCAGAGAGTAGAAGACAAGTGGATGATGAAGTTCCAGAAGAGGGAAAGAAAAAGAGGAAGCGCCAAAGTAAAAATATGTCTATTACAGAAAGACTTCTTAAAGGCATGGCTTTTTACCTCATTCCTGTATATATACAATGTGTATTGTTTGTGCTTCAAGACATGTAGATTTTATAGTTACAGTATCCTCTTTTATCTGTAATCCTGTTCTGTGGGAAATATCTGATTGTGAGTGATTTCTCTTTGCAGAATTTAGCTGCTACATATGTAGCAAAGTGATGACTCTCCCTCTCACTACCCCTTGTGCTCATAATTTCTGCAAGGCTTGCTTAGAGGGTGCTTTTGCTGGTCAAAGTTTTACGAGGCAGAGGACTTGTGAAGGCAGACGAGCATTACGAGTACAGAAGAATGTGATGAAATGCCCTTCCTGTCCAAATGACATATCAGAATTTCTTCAAAATCCACAGGTATACAGTCAGATATACTACACCCCTCTGTATCATCCTAGTTTTGATTCATCAGTGTTAAGTTGAAGAACTATAGAATAAATCTTCAGTTTGCTTCTCATTTTCATAAGTTAACTAAGAAGGTTTTCAAATATGTTTAGAAAGTTCAAACTTTATGAGGCATGTGTCAATTTGATACCTGCTGAGGGCAAACATGCTATTTCCTTTTCGACTGTGATGCAAATCTTAAGGACTTGAAAGCTATTCATGGATAATGTTTTGAGTATCTATGCAGGTTAATAGAGAATTGATGGGTGTGATAGAATCACTGCAAAGCAAAACTGCTGATATGGACGAAAATGAGGAATGCAGTGAAGAAACTGAGGAGAAAGCTGATACACCTCAACTAATGGAAGTTTGCAATGATGAAACTGAGGAAGGAGTAGAGGATACCAAGGAGAAAACTTTGGAGGCAAAAACAGACGAGAAACTGAGTGCTGAAGTTGGCCATGCTACACCTGAAATGCCCAACCAGGAATCACAAGCAGCTGCAAGTGAGAGTGGAAAGAGGCAAACTCGCAGAGGGAAGAAGGCCATAAGAGAGAGTTGCCCAGAAACCCGGGTTATGACCCGAAGCAAGAGAGCTAGAATTGAACCTAAATAAACCAAACATCCAATGTCAAGGCCTGCTTTGTCTTCAAAATAACAATCACTGGTTGTTTCTATTTTGTTTCTTTTAGTGCGGTGGAGAAATCAATCCAAAGGGCACCTTTGTGTAGTTATCATATATATATATATATATGCATTATATAGCATATTGTACTTGAGAACAATGTAATCAGTGCATTAGTTAAGGAAATGTGTAATGTTTGTGAATAGTTCACAGTTTAAAATTTCTATTTCATAATTTACATATGGGCTTTGAAAATTTATATATGGGCTTTCGCAATATATGTATGGGCTCTTTTGTCTGGTTGTGTTTATCACAATGTTATATAGGCTTGGGCTTAAATGTTTGCTATTGAGTTCATTTTGGCATCGTTTGGGCCACTTCAAATTCAAAAGAGACGTGTTTAAAACCAAAATAATTATAAAGGACCGGTCAAACTAATGAGATGATTACGGGAGTTGAATAATATCATATTAGAGGTTTGACCAGGAAAATCAAATTTCAGTTTCGTGTATTATTTTGAATCAGGGTAGACCTAGGTTTTCAATATTGTTGTAGCTAGGTCAAATGATCATATCTCGTACATGCATCATCACCAACTTATATCAACTAATAAACCTCTTATGGCTCAACCTTAATTATATATAAAAGCACTATACAAAAAGAAGTAACACCAAAAATTGTATGAAGATGTGACCTAACTTTGACCGGAAAAAAAAATGTTTTAAAATTTAATAATTCAAAATGGCAAACAAATAATAAAAAAAAGATTTATGATTCTGAAAGCACGAGGAGTGAAACGGACGGTGCAGAGAAGAGCCGCAAAAATTGACACCGAAAGGACAAAACAGAGGCATGAAAAAAAGGAGGGAAAAGCACGTTTGGGTTTGATATATATCACTTCAATTCCACTTCGCACTCACTGTCTTTTTTCTTTTTGTTTTTTTCAATAGTTTTAAATAACATTTATTGTTTGTTTCGAATCAGAATCCTCAATCCTGACGACGATCCAAGCTATTCACAATCCCATGCCTACATCGGGAACAGTGTACACGTCAGTTCTCACGCAGCTTACGTGCGAGTATCAAACAAATACTATTATATATAATATTGAAAAAGAAAGTGCCTGAAGCTTCCCTGAAAGGTTTTTGTCGGCTTCTGAGTTCCGAAATAGAAAATCGTTTTTGAAAGGGTTCGAAGTAGGCCCACTTGGAGCTTTGCTTTACATGGCAAGTGGGCTCTAGGCCCACTTCTTCTCGTGCATGCGCACCTCCTATTTTACCTTCCATCATTTCTCACCTTTATTTGATTGTTGTTTAATATTTCCTATCTTTTTATGTTTTTTTTTCTTTGTTAATAAGTATATAATGTTTTTTTTAGAAGGAAGAATAACTATATAATGGTATTTATGAATCGTCCAATCATAATCACCAACATTTATTTCATGTGGAATTTAATGGGTAATGATCTAAAAGTATCACTTAAATTTATATTACCACATTAAATTAAACACTGACCACTAACAGTAAAAGAAATTTGAAAAACTAGCCGATGACACTTCACTATTCTAATTTTGGTTTGTTGACGCCACTAGGGTTTTAAGCCGAGTCTTTCATATCTTGGCTTCTATCATGATCTTGTCTTAAGGAGAAATGTGGTATATTGTTTGAGAGTTGACATTTTTCATTGTGTGTTATAATGTTTTGCTAATGATGGCTTCAGATTTTGGTGTTAGATTATAACAAAATTATATACAAAAAAAATAAAACATTTGGATTTTGAATGCTGATCTTGACGTGATTTTAATAACCAGTAGATTCATAAAAACGTCTGAGTTAAAAGCAATGTAAATTGGATCAAAGTTAAGGAAGAAATAGAATTTTAATTAGATACCAATTGCATGTTAGAAATGCAGGTTGTTCAACGATCATGAACAATAATGTTATGTTTAGGTTTAGTATTCACTAATGTAAAATACTTGTACCATAACATAAACATGTGTTCAATAGATTTATTAAATAGTTTGTGAATTGAATATTTATTCTCATACCGAATTTTATACATATATGAGTAGTACAAATATTATCTCTATCCAATCTTTGTTTGTATTATTGCAGTTCAACAGTGTGAAAGTTTTATAAACATTGACCACCGGACTTTTATTCAAGTAAATGAGACTTGTGCCATGCAATTTTCTTTTACATGCATCTCAAAAAAGGTCAAATTATTGGCAATTTCATGCTTCCTTGACCCTTTAAGGGTGAAACCATGTTGGGCAATAATGAGATGCATGAAAGGGTACCATGTTTGGTGTTTATAATTACTTGCAAGAAAAGTGAAAAGGAAAATATTCCTCAATAATGGTCTTCAATTGGACAACTGGTTCCATATTTTTTAGGATATACACAAATAATGGCCAATCCATGAATATGATAAGTATTGAGAGGTCCTACCAAAACATGAGAAAAATAGCATTAATTGAAGAAAGGATGTATATCTAGTTGAACCAATGTAGATAGGATCTGATTTGATAGAAGCCAGATTGGCTAAGCTTCCTCAAATGTTCATCTTGAATTGACTCAACTCTGTTTCTAGATTTAGATGTGTGTTTGATATAAAAGTGAGCCTAATGTTTGGGGACCTAATATATAGTTGACAATGGATTAGTTTTGATGTGACAATATCATTTGTATCATATGGCCATGGGACACATGACTTGTCACATTTGAAGTCATCAATTCTAGTACTAAACTCGGATTCATATATATGGATATGGCTGTTTGTTTTAAGTCCGCATGTATGATGTCATGCATGCATGAGATGTCATGAGAACATATTAATTTGTTTTTTAAGGTTCACGCTTGTTTATTGTGATAAAAAAAAAATAAATAAAAAAATAAAAAAACATTCGAGCAATGATCACAAAATAAAATAGTGGGTGTTTCTAAACTTCTCAACCTCTCTATATAAAAATCATTAATGAACTTGAATATAGTGTCTATTAATTATAAGTTGCATGCACGTTGCGGTAGACTTCATTGACTAAATGTATATAAATAAAAGAACACAAGAACCCTAAACAAAGCATAGAAACCTTAGAAACAGCTCTTCCGGATTTGACTCAGAGGTGTTTGACAGTAAAAATAAAATAAATCAACAAGGCAAGCTAGAACTTGATCATATATAATGATGAAGATCATACTAAATATAACAGAAAATACATATATCTATATAGATATGAATGCTAGTGATCACCATCATCATCATCATCATCATTCTTCGGGTAATTGCTAGAATCGTAGCCCTTCCAATTATGTTGTTGATCATGATCATGAGCCGACGAGGACCTTCCAAACTGCGACGCATATCTCAACATTTCTTGTTGTTGATGTTGTAGTTGTAAGGAAGCAATGTGATGAGAGGAAGATTGTGAAGAAAAATAAGGTTGGTTGAAGAGGTTTGAGGTGTATTGGGAGAAATCAGCATCGTTGCTCGAAAGAATCTGCGCGTATTGTAACAAATCAGGATAATTAGACATGTCTTGTGAAGAAGACGACAACAACGTAGGAGTTGGAGTTGGGGTTGGAGGAGGGACTTGTTGTGATGTGGGTTGAGGTTGAGCAGTCATGTATGTTCCTTGAACTCTTTCGGGGAAGTTGAGCTTGGCCTTGGTGCCTTTGAACTTGAGAGCTGCTTTGTCATAAGCCATGGCCGCGTCCTCGGCCGTCTCGAAGGTGCCCAGCCATACCCTTGCTGCTTTCCGAGGGTCTCTTATCTCGGCCGCCCATTTTCCCCAAGGCCTTTGCCTCACTCCTCTATAGTGTCTCTTCCTAATCACATTCTCTTCACAAAACAAAATAACACAATTTAGACGAGTGCAATCCAATGCTTTTTGTTAGAATGCTAGTTAGGTCTAATTAGCATATACAATATACACATGCAATGTTCCTTCACCTAGAATGCCAAACTCATTCAAGGTATCTGTCAATTGATGATGACAAAATTTATATGTTTTAGCGGTGCAGTGACAACATATATTCACATCAAGTTCAATATATAGTTTAGTTCGATTAATACGTTTTGTATAGTTTTCAGAATTGTACGAAAAGAAGTTACATATAGCTAAGTTGGAAATAAATGGTGCAATGGTGAGAAGGATTGGCTAGTTATAATAATGTTTGAAATTGACAAGGGTACCTTACAATGTTATTGATTAATGATGTTAGGCAATAGGCAATCATGTCGAGTCAAGAGATACATAGTTAGGTACAAATTAAGGAGATAATAAAACCAAAACACCATAAGGAACTAGAGCTCAAAAAGACCTAATTATAAAGAGAGGCTTGGCTATATACTACTACTTAATTAGGATCCGACCCTTGCGTCTTGAGTAGTGTTGATAGGTTTCATTTCATGGAAATATATTTCATGAGAAAAGAACAAAAACAAAAGAAAGTGAAGCACAGTTGGGATTGAGTTGAGGTTCCCTTTTGTTTTGGCAACCTTAGAGAGACACTTCTTTACGGAAAGTTAAGAGTGAGCTTTTACACAATATATATCTCCTTTTCCTTTTATATATGTCCGAAAGATACATTGAACTTAACTTAGATTCACACTTTGCATTCCCTATTCTTTTCTCACACTCTCCCTCTCATTAGGTTGCGGCTTCGAATGAAACTCAAATATACTAATTTTTTATTTATCAATATAAACAAATATAAATTTTCACATCCGCCTACTTAGTTGCTATTTGGTTACTTGCAATAGATCAGATTTAAACCCCTAAAAAATCAAAACTAAGACAAAGATTGATCACGACACGAACCTGATAAGTGCAAATAACACCAAAAGAAGGAAAGTTCGGGAAGCAAGGCACAGAAACAGTATAAATATATTAGGATTATTATTACCTTGATCTTGAACATTCGGGTTGGGCTGAGGATGGCTCGGGTCGGGTTGTTCTTGCTTGACGGGCTGTCCGAGAGAAGGGTTTGCGGTCGGTTGCACCATGGATGGAGTAGATGGGCTAATAACTTGACTGAGAGCTGAAACCATGGTGGACATGTCATCACTGTCATGATGAGTCCAAGAAGATCCATAACCATAAGCTCCATAGCCATAAGGTCCATGACCATAAGTAGGTTCATGATCGTGGTCATCACCTCTGGTCTCTTTCTCCTCCGGTGCTTCCGATGGAAGTGGCCGCTTTCCATGCCTTCGATCCACCTTGCTTTTGTTCTAAAAGATGGTCAATCTTTATCACGGATCGGTTGGGGTTTCAGGGTTCAGGGTTTGTGAGATTGAATCAAAGAAATGATAGGGTTTATATGGGGATGAGGATGAGGAAGAGACAAGGGTTTTGAGTGTGAGAAAGAAGACAGTGGAAGAAGCCTAAAATAGCATTGATGATGGAAGAGGAGAGGAGATTAGGGTCATGTTGAGGGAGGTTTTATTTTATCTTTTTTTATTGGTTACTGTTTTGAGCTTATCTCTTTTTTGTTTTATAGTATATGATAGACTTAAATAAATAAGAGTAACTAAACAAGACAAGGAACAAAAGAGATGGAAAAGAGGGTGAGGGTTTTAGTTACTTCCCATTTTGTGCTTCTACTTCCTATGCAAGCTATCATGTGTTACTCTTTGGCCTGGTCCTCTATGCATATGATGTAGACTGTTTCGTTTATTTTTTTTATTCCAATTAATTATATTTACAAAATTATTATATAAATAAACTAATTTTAATATAATTATACTCCCAAAATAAGTATGACCGCAACTAGTTTATTCGAGTCAAATTAGAAACAACTCATTCAATAAATATTGTTTAGGAAGTCAAAATTTAATATGTAAAAAAAAAAACTTATTCTGGTTAGTTTTAAGAGAATTATTTTTTCTTTAGTTACGTGATTTGAATTCTGGTGAGTATAATATTTGTTTTTGATTATCTTATATGTGTATTTGTTCTACATTTGCTTCCGTCTGATTGATAGATATTCCTATAAAAAATAGTGTGTTTGAGTGTATAATGATATTATCTTATATAAATGATTGTATATTCCAAAAAAATTTAGGTCCTTGTCCTAAAAACTAATCATTAAACAATTTTTATGTGTTTTTAGATCCCATTCAAATGGACAGATTCCATTTCTCTTGTTAGGAACACATAAATGCATGATTCATGCCCAAGATAACATTGAACATTGCTGTCGAATTATATATGCAGGATATATATAACTCTTGACTTTGAAAACCAAAAACAGAATTAATTGAAAGCAATGAAAGTGGGTAGCTACTTGTTTGAATTTTGCATGTCATAATTGTTTTGGTGGTCCAAGTTGGGAGGGTCAAAGAATTGGACCAGTTTATAATTATTTTATTCATATATAATTGGTAAATTCGTAAACAAATTCGTCAAGATGGAATGATGAGAAAGGGTTTGACCAGATGTGGTTTTGTGTTTTGACTCTATCTTTGATTCTGTTTGAGTTGTGTTGTGGCTAAAAAAATCATTAAAGAAATATACTGCACATTTAATCAAAATACACCTTATCTATTTGACTTCGTATTATAATTTTATTCGAGGATTGTCACAATTTTATATATCTCTCGCAGATATACATGACTGTAGGTGATTGAATAAGACAATCGTCCTGACATACATCATGTAAAGACCTAGATCTCCATGAAGGCGAAACTGAATTATATCCAGACACAATTGGGCGTTACATGCAGACAAGAAGCTAGCAGACTATAACCAGACACAATTGGTAGTAATATTAGTTAATTACAATAACATAAATACAGTAAAACTGTTACTAATCTACCACATACGAGAAATCCTTATGGACTGGAAAGCACGACGACCGGACTAGCGTCAAGGCGAATATGAGGGTCCAAACGGAACTGGATAGTGCCGGCCACGATCCGAGCGGACGCCAGCTAGGATCGAGGGGGAACGGTCACGGGCATTCACGGGCTCGCTGACCTGCGGGATGCCGGCGGACCATTTTGGGGTCGCCGACGGAGGCATCCCCATCCGGTCACTACAACTCTGGACGGCCGGCCATGGCAGCCCTTGACCGGCCTTCG
>JAYMSW010004291.1:0-11159 GCA_036897725.1 Erodium texanum
TTCCTGCCCACCGAAGTCGGAGAACAGTCGCCGGAGCTGCTCATCTTTTTTTTTCAATTAATTTAATGTATTATAATTTTCTTTTCAGATTTTATATATATATAAAAATAATTCTGATTTTATAAGAAACGTAATAAAAAAATTGAAAACAAAATTGTAATAATAATAATTATTATATTGATTTTTTTTCCAGATTTTATATGTTTTTTTTATTATTCATTTAGGGTTGAGGGATTAGTTAGGGTTGGGATTAGGGTTGAGGTTTGGATTATATAGTTTGAATTTGAGGGTATTTTTGTTATTTTTTAAAAATGAACAGCAAATTAACTGAAAATCTAACAAAAAATTTGACAGTGTAAAATTTTGGATAGTTTAAGGTATCCTTATCTAAGTTGATAAATTAAGAGTTTATGTGAAATCGACTTATAGGTTAAGAGTGCATTTGTAAATTATCCAAAATTTCATAGGATGCATTTGTGGACACTTCTGACTTGTTTTGACTTATCCGTTGAATTATACTGAGATAGCAGAGTTACGGAAACGACGCCGTTATACTTGTTTTTTTTTTTTTCTGGAGTGCGAAGGAAAAATATACACGGCCTCTTCCAGCACCTTCTGATTCTCTTGTTTAGCAAATCAAACGACGCCGTTTCGGTCAGGCGTTGTAGCCGTCACCTTCACCGCTAGTGGACCAATTGCAGGGTCCGTAAGAAAAAAAGACCACTTTTTAATCCCAAAAAAGCCCTCCATCTCTTCTTCATCCATTCGAGTCCCAGGGACTCTCTCTCTGTCAAGGTATACTCTCTTTTCTTCTCCTCTTCGTTTGGTTCTCGAGAAAATGAATGAAACAACCGAAAGGAAATGTTATGAATTCAAGCAATTCCTTTTTGTTGGGTTTGTATTCTATTTCGTCTATCTCGTTGCATTTGGTAATTTTTATGTATTCTGGTGCTGTTTGAAGGTGATTTCTTTGTGGGTATCGCCTAATCGTCTCTGAAAGTGAGGTTCTGCTACTAAAGTCTGCCACTTGATACTCTCTGGCAGGCTTAGAGATGGCGACAATCTCTGCCAATACCATTGCCTTCTTACCCTTCTTATCCCCAGGTACTTGCTTTTTTTTTTCTTATGCAAAGGGTTCGGCGAATTTAAGTTTCTGAGGGAAGGTTTGAGGTGCTACTGTTTGCTTGTTGGTAATGTTACTATGGTCTTTGCACTAATCATTTTTGGGAGCCTTGAATCTACTTTATCTATCCTTAATGTTTTTTTTACCAGCTTTCTATTGCTTTGTAATTTGTCGAATTGGAATTTCAAAACTTTTGGCCTGAACAATTCTGAAGGTTCCGTTTGACCTGTTGGCTGGTAGGGTATATTACTATGATACTTGTTGGTCTTCCCTGATATCTGGATATTGTGAATTGGACATTGGGTTTGTATGGATTTGCTGATTTTGTGTGTTTTGTTTCTGGGAAGGTTTGTAGAAAATCAGAGGTGTTACTTTGATTGCAAATATAGGCATCTAGCTTGTCGGTAAAGTTGTCTGAAATCATGGAAGGTCCATCTAGCTTGTTGGTAAATTTGATAAGAGATTTATTGGGAAAATTAAGAAGATTCTGCCTGATTGGGAGTCAGATGATTTGGCTTTGAGATTTGCGCTGGTCTCTGAACTTTACAGTGCCATGATGATTATCATTTTTAGGATATGATTGTTCTTTGTTTATTTGGTTCCGCAATTGTTATAAGCCTTATAGGCATGGTTTCTGTGTGGGCACTGATAAAGATTTAGTTTCCTCAATATTGAATGTAAAATGTTGTGGAATTTCTATATAGCTGTATAGGGTTGGATTATATTCGTTTTATTAACTGTATTATGTGAGGAGGTACTCTGGATTTGAATCTAACTTGTCTCTTCGTGTTTTTCTCTCTTTTTTCTCCCAATGTATGCAGTGAAAGGTCTGGGAAAGTTGAGATATGTGCCATCGGATGCAAAAAGAGTGCAATCTAAGGCAGGGCTCAGTGACTGTCCACCTTGTATTGATAGAAGAAGGCCTATAACACATTCTACTCGGACGCAAACTCTTTCTTTCATATGTGCTGCTGCTATAACAGTAAGTCTATTCTGAATATGTTCTGTCACTTCAATCTTATGGAAGCAATGTTATATGAAACAGAACGTTGGGTTCTAAATCAATTAGATGGAGGGTAGTAAAGATATGACAAAAATACCCTTGTAATTGTTTAGGAAACTCGTGCAAAAAAAAATACTTCCAAATCTGCTCACTTTACTCTATTTTGATAGTAAATGTCAAAAATACTTGTGCAATAGTTTAGGAAACCCATGCAAAATTTACTGCAGTAGTGGCATATTTTTGAAAAGTTGAAAACTAATGAAGGGTATTTTTTCATTTATTACCAAAATAGGGTAAGAAAATTTGGAAGTTTAGTGTAGTTGAATGAGAAAATTTAAAATTCAGTGTAGTCGAGTGAGAAAGTGACAAGATTGGTGTACTTTTGTGAGATTATCCCTAGTGGAACCAGTTAATAGATGATGAAGCGAGGTAGAGCATAAAAAACTGTGCTTCAAGATCAGAAAGGTATAGCATGTAACTTGTTGTTCCTTCCCTTTTTTCTGTTACTTGTAACAATAGCTGTTATAACAGTGTATTGACAACTCTGTCATTTTTTTTGCAGTGTTCTGCTGAGCAGACTCAGACCGTGACACACAAATCTCCAACAATAACCCATGTTCCAGGTGCATGCTCGTCTCCAGTTACTATACTTTTGTTACTTAACTAATGATCATAAATGAGTGACCAATCGTTACAAATATTGAACAGGCAAGGAAAAGGGGCCGCAGCTCGCTGACGGGGGGGGTGGGTTCCCTCCACGCGATGATGGTGGAGGCGGGGGCGGAGGTGGTGGTGGAGAGAACTTTTCTGGTGGATTTTTCTTGTTTGGTTTTCTTGCCTTTTTAGGCTTCCTGAAGGAGCTAGACAAGGATAATAAGCGTGATAGGAGATGAAGTGAGTTGAGGATTTGAGTACTGTATGCTTAGACAGACTTGTGTGAAAATTTTTGGGCTCTATTCTTTCTATGCAAATGAACAAAAAAGCCTTGAATACCAAAAGAGAAGATGTCTTATGCACTCTTGCTATCACTGTATAATGTGTTGTATGCTTCTAAGATGTTGCTGATATAACATTTGTTTATTTCCTCTTTAGCTGCAATACCTTCTTAGGGTACAAATTTCATGCTTTCTTTCTTTAGATCAAGTTTGTTTTGTGAAATTTAAACTTTGTGCATGCTTCAACAAATTAAAGCCTAATTATTTGTGTGCTGATCAATTCAACCAGAATTACCACAGCATTGAACAAACTATTTAGCTTTATTACAGTATCCCAAAATATTTAATTTATATTGATTAATTTCAGGGTTTTTGCATGAATTTTGGAAGTTGGGACCTAAAAAATGAAAACAGTCTATTATTTTAGAAATAAAATATATCGCCCACCGTGGGGCTAGAACGCACGACCACAAGGTTAAGAGCCTTGCGCTCTACCAACTGAGCTAGACGGGCTTACAAGCGATGTATTTTAAAATAACAAAAAATTGCAGACGAATACGTTCTCATCGACAATCTTAACAATCAACCCATATTATATACCACACCTTTACATGCCTGCTTGTTGCAACTGTTTCATTCTCTACTAAATTGAGGTCAATCCCAAGGACAGGGTTCACTGTTCTGTAGCCAAATGCTTTGGAGTGGATTGTCATTCAATATTCTCTCGTAGCAAACAAAACTATATGTCGGAACAATTCTCGTTAATACAAACTAAGAACATGTCAAGTTGGTCCTCCAACAGAATCCTTATAGAAGTATACAAATCTCTTACAAGGACAAGGTCTTGAGACCAAATGCTGTGACAAATCTATGTCGATCAAAAAAAAAACATGAGCTTAGCTACACCAAATATATGTCTCAAAATTTTATGGAGGCTCATTTTGCCGGTCTTGTCCAGGTAGTCTCCGAGGTGAGAGTATTTCCGAAGTAGACTTGCTTTGAGGAGTCATCCCAATACGCCTACAACAAGTCATGCCCCAAACAACAATAAAAGGGTGTGAGAATAAATATCATACCAATAGAACGGTATCTACAAGTGAGCAAGCTTCTCATTCATACTCTACCATTGTACATGAAAATACAAAGTATCTTTAGATTGGGGATTCTAATGTTGGTGTTGAAGTTATCTTTAGCTAGCATTTCCAGTTTTAAATAGTTCCACATCCTCAACATAACTTTCAATAAAGAAACCGAAGCGGAGCAGAATCTATACATAGTCTTTCCACTTCTATGCTCACCACCCATTATTAATGATGAAATTTATTAGGGCATGTATGCATCTGAACTCCCTTAACCAGTTTGTTCCAGAGTCGCAATTTCTTACTCTATTAAGAAACTAGAATTTGGATGCATGACCCAATGTGATACATAATGATTCATGTACTGTAGATACGAATATACCTGCCATCCAGCTGGAAGATTCTTCGACAGTTGTACTAAATCGGGCTGCTCATTTCTATCAGTAGCTGTAGTTTCCTGTGGCGAAGTCTCAGAAGTTGCACTAGATTTCTGAGCCCTCCTACGCTTCACTCGCTCACGCCTACATAATATTTGACATAAGAATAACCATGTAAGTTTCACTTTAAACTGACCAGAGAAAGCATGTCTGCTGCTTTCAGTGAGTGCAAACAGAGAGTGAATAGAAAAGAGAACAAAATTGAGAACCAATTGGCAAAGCTAACAAAAAGCATTTATACACCAAACCACTCGACAAAAGGGTTCACGAATAGAATTTTACATGCTACTCACTCAGATCAAGAATTTTGACGAAGTTAGTGGCATACTTTCTTCTCAGCCAACATTTATAGAAAATCCATTCAATTTAAGAGTCAGATCAAACGACCTTGACAATATCACATATTGAATTACAGCCACAGATTTCCAGTAGGTACCAAATGACCTTATAATACTTCTATCTTAAAGTTATAGTCCACGCCAAAAGGTTTCAAGGGTTGTACGTTCAAGATTCACATACCAATCACCGCCCAACGGCTGGAAATTAGCATTATCTTTGGCTTCTCCACTGGCAATTTGCTTGGCACGCCATTCCTGCGACGAAAAGAGCATAATCAGAAAGAAATCAGAAAAATGAGAGCTGCAATAAACAAAAGTAACTCCTGAACGATAAAATTATTTACATACTTCTATTTCCCGTTGCCGCTTCTTCTCTAAAATTTCATACGCACTTTTAGGTTCATCCTCTTCATCTTCGTGCAACTCCTCTTTGGCTGCTTTCCACTGGTAACTTACAAGAATTAGTACTATGCTGTTTGACTGCTAATGGTTTTAATGAACATGCAAGTATACAACAAATTACACATAGGATGAAATTAGTACCTTATCCACCAAAGTGGAAACTTTCTTATTTGACCTCAAGGATGGGACTGCCGATGTCCGCTTTTTGGCTCGCAAAACTGAAAGCAGAACAATAAGGCAACCATGTACATGGATTGAAGCACATGTGTAAATGTGATCATCAATTTAATTTAGCACCACACTTGAATGGAAGAAAAACTGAATAACAGCCTCGGCTACAAAACATTGACATAAAGGAAAACAAGTGTATGTACACAGAAAAATAAATAAATATTTAAAACACATGGCTAGAAATAGAACTTTCATCTATTTCAAGAATAAGGTACATGATATCACCATTATCACCACCAAACTAGCTGTTTGACCTAAAAGGGCAGTTGTACCACCTAAACTGTGAGATGCTTAAACATAAAATTCAGTCAATCCAGGAAAGAAAAAAATGAATATAAAATTTCTAAGACAACAATAGACCATCTGAGTTTCACACTTCAACAGCAAACCATTCTTTTAATAATATATTCCGTAGTAAAAAGTGAAACATGTAATATGAAATGGGGGACCCTAAAATTAGATGCATAGTTTAACAAGTCTATATAGGTGCATATAGAAGGTTTTTCAATAGAAATCTGTCGAACAACAGGTAATGAAATCAACTTTACCCGTGACATATACCCTAGATAAAAATGCACAACTAATAATAAACTTATATTCATTAGAAATGTGGCAGTGAGAACCAGCATAACAGGATAAGTATACTATACAGTCACATACATCCCTTCTACGAGACATAAATTAGGTGTCCACATACCTTTAGACTTGGCAGCCTTGGATGGGGCGGGAGACGCAGCCGCAGGAGCAGCCGACAACTCTCTCTTCTACTGAAACTGCTTGAGATTCTTGGATGGTAGTAGCTGCAGAAGGAGCCTCTGTTGATGATATTTTAGCCTCACCTCTGACACCAGAAATATCAGCCTTCACTTCTGATCCTGCTGAATGAGCAGCAATAGATCCAATCTGATGAGAAGATTCAGTAACGAACTGGGAAGATTCCATACTGCTAACTGCAGGTACGGGAGGTACAGTTCCATCTTGCAGACCGTAATATGCAACGGCATCAACAGGGTTAATCATAACTGGAGCAGTTTCACCATATGTGTTAGGAACAGATTCATAGTAAAGTGGAGCATGGGGTATAGGAACTTGACTTCCATCAGCATGTGCATAGAAATTATTGCTAGAAGCCTCAGTAACTACATGTCCATAATATTCATAATTAGAGGTTGGATACGGTATACTATAAAGGTCTGCATATGAAAGAGGTTGCCTTGTCTCTGTGTGAGAAGGGGGTGCAGGGAATGAGGGTTCAGGTGGCTCATCAGGTGGGGGTGGGGGAGCTTCCTCGTTATCAGGTGGAGGTGGAGGTGGAGGAATCTGCTCAATGTCATTGTCAGGTGGTGGTGGAGGAATCCATTCATCTTCTGGAGGGGGAGGAATGGTGAACCCATGATCTGACGCCAGGGATGGATAATCTGCAGGTTGATTTGGCTGAATGAGTGGTCCCGGTGGAGCAAAATCTTTGGAACTTGACAAATCCCTAATATTTGAACTGCCAACAGGAATTGCATCTTCAACTTCCATGTCCACGTCCATATCAACGTCGTCCCCAGAATGAAACTCCTGCTGCTGCGCAAATGCACCGCGAAGTGGAACAGCACTGACTTGTTCGTTAAGTAGTGCATCATTTCCCGATTGTTCAGTAGGAAAATCAAAAGAAGAGCCATGACGATTTTCTGGGGCAGTAAGGGTTTTATTTGGAATGATATTTGCTTCAAATTCATGACCAACGCTCTTCTGTATCTCATCCTCGCTTCTTCCTGAAGGGAGGCCAGTTGCCTCAATTTCACTGACCTGTTCAGCTTTAACAAGCTTGCCAACCTCGTCATCAATGATATTTTCTAGTCGTTTAATCTGCCCTTCAGAATGTACCCAGAATGGAAGCAACGATGTTCCATGAGACAAAAGAGCCTTGATGTCTGAAAGTCTAATCTCAACTTCCAAAATGTACTTTTCCACCCAATCATGACCCTGCAAGTAACTCATGGACCTGAAAACATAAGCTCCACCATTAGAAAGCAAACAGATATCAAACAATAAATCAATCCCCAATTTCTTTACAAGAATTGTTGAGAATAACTGAAGGACCAAACAGAATTCTTACAATGATGAAAGATAAAACATAGCATACAACTCTTACCCTTTTAGTGACTTCAATCTCTCTAATAAACATTCACTTTTTCTTAAAATATGTGAAGAAACATCAACCACAGACTGTTGTTCTTCATTGGCTCTAGTATAGTGTGCATACTTCTCTGATCCAGTTGATGTTGAACAGTTGTCCATCGAAGTAGCACTTACAGCACCATAGTTAGATCTCCCATCGTATTGGTCAGTGCCATAATTTTGATTGTTTATAGCTTTATTTCCTTGTCCAATCAACTCATACGTTCCGGGTGCCTCATCATGCATGCCCTTGCTTGGAATAATTAAATTTGGATCTATGGAAGAATTTGTAGCAAGTGGGGTTAAAGAACCACCGAACCCAACACCTAGTGTTGAGTTCAACTCATGGATATTCACAGAAGCGTTCTCTACTTTTTCTGCACTCAGACTGTGGGCTAATGTTCTTGTGTGAGTCAAAATGTCAGGCACCTCCCATGAAGTTTCCCCTGTTTCAGTATTCCAATAATAATATTGATTACTCTCTTCATGCATAACCATCTTCCATCCTGATGCAATCACTTCTCCCATGTCTTGAACATCAGCTGTTCCAGGAATAGAAACTTGTTCTGCTGGTCCCATTGCTTCGCATAAATCGCCTGAAGTGGTAGCATCAATTTCCCCATTGCAGTGGCCTTCTAGGTTCTGTAAAGTATCCATCAAAGTACAATAGTTCTCCATGTTGTGTTGTTTCACCTTTTCGGCTGCAAGGTCTATGATTGCATTAGCATCTGTACCTTCATGTTCTTCCCCCGAAGGTTTCTCAACCTAATATCAAAATGAAGCACTCAAAATGTGAAAGACAAAACAAACAGAAATTTAAGCATGAGGACTGATAATAGTGAACTACTTAACTCAGGCAATGTTCAATGTATAGAAGGGGGTGTATGAGTGGACATATGTTTAGACACACCTCACACAGCAGTAGCTAAAAATTACAAGTTATAACAGAAATGGCAAATCATTCCAGTTACAAAATATAATGTGTAGACAAGCAACCCCATATCATATTTATTAATCTTCATCAGAATAACTACCAAATAGAAAAACAATCTAACTAACAGAAATCATAGGACTGTAACATGTGTTTACATGGGAAAAAAAACTAGAGAAATGATCCTCGATGTCACTAATACTAAATCAACAGTTCACCCAGCCAAGCTTGGACTGAAATGAACCTGCTCAAACATTCAGCCTATACTCAGTTCATGCACCTTAAAACTAAAGTCTACATGGAATAAAACCACACAAATCTTACATAAGGTCCCCAATGATCAAGTAAACACAGGATGAGGATTGAACCAATTACCTCATCAACAAGTTCAGCCAGAGAATTCTCTAACATGGCATCGTCAGACCTTTCAGTTGATTCCTCTTCCAACTCATCATCACTATACTGCCCAAGTAACAGCAGAGGATTTTCTGGTTGTTGACCTGCACAAAAGATACTGACAAGTCAATTCCTTTACAAACCTTCACTCTATCTACTGTGACCCTCAACCTAACCAAAAAGACACAGGAATATTGTAAAATAATGTAATTTCTGCCAGAAACAAAGAGGACAAAATGCTGAGCAAAATTAGAATAAATGTGACACAAATTTGGCAACTATTCATCACAGGCACCTGTTACACAGAAGAAATCAGTTAGTGGGGGCATAAGCAAATAAAGCAAGAGATATACGAACCGATAGAATAAAATTCTGCCCATATCTCCAAAACGCTTCGATGCTGCGAAAAAGAGCATAACAGATTGGGAGTCATTCAAAATATCACTGTGGCAGGGCCCGAACTGATCTGACAGTGAATGTTCCAAGACCACAGCCACCCTACAGTCTGAAGACAAATTCTTGGGACAAACAACATAATACGTCTTGAACACATATTTCCACCAAAATAATGTGGAGCACTCATGCACCCTCTACATAGTCCTTTGAAGAAAACTGACAGAACCCACCTGAAGAAGTTGGTGAATTGGGTGACCCAGCTTGACGTTTCAGATCTATGCCTTCCCCAGCTTTGTCGTGTACAGAGGAGCCACCCAAATCCCCTGCAAATCAAGCAGAGCACTCACAGTTAATATCAATTAAAAGGAGCTGTAAAAGGCAGAAATCAGCAGGGAATTCCATGATGTCAACAGGGAAACTTATTTTGCATCACAGTGACTCGTAAAAATAACCGTTCTTGAGGCATGGACAAAGAAAAGAAAATGCATCTGTCAACTTCCTAATTAATATTTTTCTTCTGCTTACACCTGAAAAACCTAAACTTGTTGATACTCAACCAATTGAAACTATAGAATTATAGCCAAAAACAAAAGTTTCTTCCTCAAACATCATCGCTTCACGGAGAACAAATCATAACTACTAAAAACAGAAGTTTCTTACGCATCAAGAGATTAAAAATAAGCAAACACTAACCAAACTAGAATTTCAAATTACAGTTGCAACATAAATCTTCCTCAAATGAAATCTGAACCAAACCATGCGGACAAAAAAAAAGAAGCAGAATCAGAAAAGAACAAACCCTAATAAAATCTAAGGGAAAGGAATGAAGAGCAACAGGGGCAAAACCCTATGAGTAGAACGGGATTTGATGGGTGTACCAGAGGGTTCCGCGAACAGGTCGAGCTTGACTCGGCGACCGGCGTTGCTCTTGGCGGCTAGACGGCGCTCTTTTCTCTTCCCCATCGCTTGTTCGCCTTGATTGATTCTCTGATTCTTCCGAAGCGAAGCGCGTACTTGGATTTGTATTTTGATTTTCCAATTATTTATTTTTCAAGGAAATTATCCATCCTGCTTTTCTTCATCGTTTTTTTTTTTACTAATGGTTACATTTATAATTGTTCCGTACTTATTGTTATCTGGGTTAATTATAAACACGCATAATTTGGTCGTTTTTTATTTTAACATATTAATATATGGTCTTATTCTATTAATAAATCTGTTAAATTATTATTCATTTTTCCGAAATTACGAAAATACCTTTAAGATTAAAAATCCAAAAATCAAAAACTAAGAACTCAAACTTAATTCCAACCCTAAATATTGACTCAAACCTATTCCAATTTTGTATAATCAACCCCAAACCTATCCCAACCTTGAATAATCGACCCTAAACCTAAAATATGACTTCCGACCCTAAAATCTGATTTTCTTTATAATCAAATTTTTAATTAAAAATCTGACTTTTCATAAAATCTGAATTAATATATGAAAAATATATATACATTTCAATAAACTTGAAATATGATTTTAAAAAATCTGAATATTAATTTATTAAATATTTTCTTTAAAAAAATAAGCCTCATCTTCTTCGTGAACATCGACGAGGATCAGCTTCAGCCTCCATGGCGGACATGGTGCAACTTCCTCATGAGGCGTCAGCGAGGGGTCGAGGTCTCCTTTCCGGTGACAACGTTCTCCACAAACGAGTCGGCCGGATTT
>JAYMSW010004292.1:0-11158 GCA_036897725.1 Erodium texanum
CAGAAGATTCAAGTCAGGCGTGATGAATTGCAGAGCAAAGCGATTTCTAGATCTGGATTCCAACGTTATTGAGCCGGTCGTCAAGATGAGGAGATTGTTGGTTACATTTTTTTCTTCATCGCAACATGAGCCAGGACCAGAAACCGTTGGGGCTGTCTGCGTTGGAGGAAGTAGCCGAAAACCATCGGGATGTTGCAAGGTTGAAGACGATGATTCCATAATGATGTCATCACTAAGTTTTATTTTTAAAATTTTTATTTATAAATAAATTTTAATATGAAAAATAATTTTAATCAATTTTTTTAGTTCAAAAATTAAAATGATTTATTTGAAAAATACTTTACAATCTAATTTTTCATACAAAATACATATTATTTTTATTTTCTAAAATTTTGATTACTTTTGATCCTCTAAATTTAACTTTTTATTACTGTGTAAGAGTATTTTAGACATTTCATACTATATTTAATAGAGTAATAACGGTTAAACTTTAAAAAAAATTCAATATAATTATGTCAATGGATAGATAGTTTAAAGCAGTTCTTTAAAAATAAATTTTAATAAATAATAGTAATATGAATTTTTCCCTTAAACAACAAATATAGCCCGCAAAATATAGGCTACAAAACTTGCATTTTTTTCACACTTTCCCAAAACCCAAAACACATCCATGACTGAAAATTTCAAAGAATTGGAACAAACCCAAATGAGAAACAATTACTAGCCTCGAATCAATAATTTTCTTTGTGTGGAAATTTAAAGCCACGATTATGAGAAATACAACATGTTTATTTAGCCAAATAATAAATAGAAAAATTATCAAATATTTGTTAGTTTCAATTTCGTCTAAATAGCATAAATGCATTACAAACTCAAATAAAATTTAAAATATGTTATTACATGCAAACACTTACTTACAACGTATATAGTCTAATCATCAACTGCAAGAACATTATTACAGAATGTATTATGTATGATCATTTGGTCTTCACATAGGCAAGAACATTTATCATGTCAACCCCCACAAGCCGCAGATTTGGCTGTAATTACACTGATTGGTTAATGAAGTCAACGCCTGTAATTGCAGTTCTTGATGATGATCAGCTAGGGTCGTCAAGTACGTGGCCGGGTCATGATGAACACAACAACCCTGATCCGCGATCTGGCCATTGAGCTGACAAGCTACGAGCTGGTCAACGGCCGACCATCTCGTCATGTTCGAGCCTTCTTCTTCATCACCACCCACCATTGATCCATCTCCATGGATCACGTTGAAGCTGCCGGGTTCTTGGTTCGAGCTCTGGACACTGCTGCTTCCATGGAAACTGTCATGTTCATAGGACTTCACGAACATGTTGTCCGTTAATGGCACCTGGCACGATCCTATGTCGTTGTCAACCTTGTTGTCTTCATCACATAACAAATCTTCAACATTATTGTTCATGGCCGTGTTGACTGTAATGTTAGGGCAATCCTGGCTTTTCTGATGATGATGATTCCTTTTCTTGAAGATTCTACAAACCACCCATCCCACTTCTTGTTGAACCTCTCCAATAACAACATGAGTTTGAGGCATTACCTGTAAACCAGATTCGATATAATTGTCACATACACACAAAAAAAATTGCACACGATCAATGACTCCCAGATTAGTCATAATAGAACTTAACATCTGCATATAAATAGAAAAAGAAAGAAAAAAAACAACACGGTAGAAGCTACAAACATGACAGATGTGCAGATGCAAGACTATGTCATCATATAGATTTTTGGGGAAACCTCAGAAACTAATCCTGAACTAGACGGTTATTTGCAGCTAGTAGTCCAAACTCAACACTAAACTTTTCATAATCTACAAAAAAAAAAAAAAATCGTTATAACTCCTCAGATTTGACTTCGCATTTTCTAAAATATTCTTGAAGATTATGCAAAAACTAAGCTCAAATTATCCGGGTTTTGCTAAAGCTAACTCAAACTAGCCCTTACTATTGAGCTAGTGATTTCAAAAAACGGTTAGTTCACAGAGTTCGGTTTTAGAGTTTTAGAACTGACTTAATATATTTGGTTGGACTCCACAACTTAAAAAGTCGATAAGGCCTTACATATTGGTACTCAACGGGGCTGCAACTATCATCGAGTCTGTATTCATACATGATCCAATCGGACTTTAGGCCGTGAGGAGCTCGGCCGGTGTAGAACACAAGAGTCTTCCTCATTCCGATGATCTTCCGGCAGCCGGTGCTGTATATAACCTTGTCTCTCCCGGTGGCCTTCCAGAACCCAACGGCGGTTGCGCGGTTCGTTCGGCTCCCGCTAGGGTACTTCTTGTCCTTGTGGCTGAAGAAGTACCAATCCGTTTGTGTCGTGGTTCCTATTTTGCATCGCTCTGCAACAAATTAATTAACGATATCATAAGACACTGACACATAAATTGTTTGTAATAACTTATATATGTTTGTAATGAAATGACAACCTTGTATGTCCCAAGGCTCGAGCTTGTTGAGATCAACCTCGTTAATTACATCTAGGTCGATCTTCTGAAGTGAGATCTTCTTCTTCAAGTAGTAGCTGAGTAGCTCCTCTTCCGTCGGGTGGAACCGGAACCCCGGCGGAACCTTGGACTGTCCGTTCACGGATATATTCATATTTACAATTCTACTCTACTTGTTCAGAACAACTAAATGTTTTGTGTTATAAACTGAGTTTGGAGACAAGCTATTTATATATGTAGAAGGGACATAAACTTCCAAAGGTTAAGGAGTTCTTTTTTAGGTAAACCTCTTATTCGTGATCACTGTGATGGTATCTTGAGTTGGGTGCTCTTGGTTATATTACACAAAGTCTCTAATGTCACGGGGACATGAATTTGGTAAGAACCTGGTTGTTGTTATATTTAGACCAAACGTAAAGATCAATAAGATATACATATTAGTAATTTAGATTATTATATAAAATTATACGAATATCTAATATATACCTGATTATATTTTTTTTTGACACAAAAATAATATATAGGGTTAAAAATGATTATATAAATAAATGTCTAACATAAGTACGATTATATTGTTGTTCTTAAAAGTAAAAATACTTATATATGCATATATATATATATATTGAATATTCATTTACCTACTCATTTAAAATTAATCAAAAAAAACCTTTATAGTCTGTTAATGCCTTAATTATTCAACTTACACAAAAATTGATTGGTTAATAGGAATTAATTACCATATTCATGTTTCAATTTTTATTTTTACCGTTATTCATGTACCGAATAATTGTATATATTGACTTTGAGATCATCACGTGCATGTACAGTTCTAATTAACATCTAAAAGTACTGGTGGAAAGAGACAAGTAACCTAAACATACGTACACGTCGGTTCCTTTCCAAAAACTACATGACAAAGATAATAATAATAAGATATTAATTATGTATATGCATATTTATTCATATTTTATCTGCATGGAACATGAAACGAAGGTGTCCTCCAATTATATGGTCTTTGACCATATGACATACGACACACTTGTCTAATATTTAATGCGATACTCCAAGATCTCGATACATAGTCGAGACCTCAACTCGTTTTGGCTGCGCATTGGACAAAGAATATGAGTAAAAAGTGTATTGATATTGTAAAAATTAATCTATAATAAGTGTACTATTTCACTTTTATTCCAGGTAAGTTAACTATAATTAATAATTTGAAAATAAGACACGAATAAATATATATATATGGCCTCAGCTTTGTCTCGAGGTATGAATTAACCATGATATATAATCAACAGATTAAACAACCGCGTGGCATTATAACCCTAATATATAAGATCTCCACTTGGATATTGAATTTAAGGTAGGTAGTACCTTTATAATCTTTTAATTCTATTTCAATTAGATTGGCAGTAGCTCCATCCAGAGATCTATATGTATTTTTTTCACTGTTTGTTCTAGGCTTGTAGCAAAGATTAAGTAACAACTAATTAAGCCCTTACAGAATCCTATAAATATACATGCAAGTTGAAGAAAATCTCTATATACAAAAAACATACAACATGATATTATTATAAAAGAAATATAGGTAAAATTTTCATCAAAAAAAATATATAGGTCAATTAACGACAGGACAAAATTCACCAACTAAGATTATTGATGATTGTTATGGTTTAAATATGCTTAATTAATTTCATACATCATTAAATTATTCAAGTCTGTATCGTAATGTTCCTCGTGGAACCTTTTCTATTTCCTTTTGTGGTGAATTATTTTTTTTGAAAATTTTGCCACATATTATATATTACCATGAACATACATGTATTGAACTATTGATCGTAAGATAAGATAATATTATTATAACTTTATTTTGTAGTAACATTACAAACCCCAAATTTAATGGTAATAACATTTTATACAGTCAGCGTTGAATGAGCATATATATATATATAGCTCGTGCACCCAAGACAAACAACTGTAATTACAAATAATAACATTATTGTCTTTACCAAGATTCGATCCTTGATGACTAAGAGAAATAACTCACTTACTCAATTGAACTAACCCCAATGGGTCATGTTAATTATACAATCTATTTAAATTAAGTTCTTTCAAGTTAACACTTTTTTCCTTTGAGAATAAGTACTTGAATGTTTATGGTTTTCTTTATCAGGGGATGGTGTTGACGCTCATTTTAAAATATCGATCAATTTAAAGAAAAGGAGATTGTTATTTTCTAAAGAGGTGGCAAAATAAAATAAAAAAAACTATGTGTGACGATTGTCTACGTACAAAAACTTATTGAACAACATAAAGTCAGTTTGATATTATACTATAATTTTTTTTTTATCATATATATTATTGCGCTTATTAATTATATGCATGTTGCAATAATTAAAGATGATTATTAATATAAAAAAAATTAAGTGATAGAACACCAACTTCCAGCTCCCATAATTATATTCTTCTGTCCAACCAACGCTATAGAAAAAAGAAAGATGGGAACGTTCTTTTATCATATTATTTTTGCATGTGCCCGTTAAAATGTAATAATAAATACATATATCGTTGCCCCGTAGTTATACTAAGCCATATCTTAATCCACACTAAACAATTGATTAATACGATGTCGCTTCTTAATTATATATATTGTATTATATTGCTGCACTAAGATACTCTATAATTGATCGATGGAACCGCTATAAGTATTGTCGGAAACTATTACGTGAGAAAATATTAACATATTCACCATAGGTTAGTGGTTAAGCAAATGACTTAAGCAATGTTAGACTAGATTATTCATTTATAATTATAGTTACAATTACTTTTGTCGTAATTAATGGCGATCGAAAATATTATTACGAGAAAATATTAAACATATTAATAATTATAGATTAGAGTTGTCAATAAAATTGAATAATTATAGATTAGTGGTTAAGCAAGTGACTTAAGCAGTCTATTGCAATCACAGCTACAAGTATTTTTGTTGTTATCTTGACGACTATTATTACGAGAGAAATATTGAACATACTAATCACAGGTTAGTGGTTATGCAAGTTATTATTATTTTTTTTTTGGAGAAACAAGTATCTTGGGATAAACCCTGTGTCGAAAAGGACAGGATTAACCCGGTGCCATAAAAGAGTACCAAAAGCTCTCGTGGAACTTGTGATCAAATAAGTCATGTCAGACTAAAAACTTGAAATGACTAACGAAAAAGTACTCTTTGGGACTATTATCGTAAATACGAGCCTACAAAGACACCCAATTGCATGCCATAGAAGACCGATGCTAAATATCGTAATGTATGCGTGCCTAAAGTCGGACTGAGCTGACACCTTATTGACTAACTAAACCAAAAAATAAAGCAAGTCAGACTATGCTGACACCTTATAGACTAAAGAAACTAAAAACGATAACGTATCGAAACACGGCCCGAAGTAGCTCTGCCTACGGACAGATCTCCACACTCACTTAGCTTTGGGGAAGACGGGCACAAACTAGGGCGGATGACACGGGCGAGGGCTGGCCTGAGAAGGGCGGGCTGGGCCGAGGGAGGACAAGGACAACGAGGCAACAAGCTGCGTCGCAAAGAGGCTAGGCGAGAGAGACATTGCAAAAAGTCCACTTCTCAGGCCGGATTCAACAACCACAAAGAAGGAGGGAGCCGGAGAGGGGGAAAGCATGCTCAGGAGAGATCTCCTCCCTCTCCACCTGCGACGGCAACGACACTGGAGACCCTAGGCGGTGGTGGCGCTAGAAACCCTAAGAAACTAGAGAGAAAAACGTCTTATGCGAGTTACTTAATGATGCCAGGCTTATCGATTTATAGTCATGATATTATTTTTGTCATTATGATGATTCATAAGACTATATTTGGAGGCAAATATTAAAGATACTAATTATAAGTTAGTGTTTAAACAAGTGTAGTAATGACGTTAGTAGTATAATGTTTATTTATTTTTTAAATTTTTTTGCAACTTATATTATATATTAAACATAGATATACGTATACTAACCTATTGATCGTACAAGACAAGATTACATATTTCAATCATCATTGAATAAGTATAGTTTGGATATTGTTTAATTAACAACCAGATTGGACCAAACAATACATTCGAACATATACATACGAGACAACTAAACAAACAGATATAAATAATTCAAATAATAATATTATTGTCCTCGTATGTTTGTTGACCAAAAATAGTAATTCTCTTGTGTAATATTTATTTATAATATGATGGTTACAATTTATTTTTTTGACATCATTACAAGCAGGAGAAATTTTGGTTATTTAAATGCATGCATGCATCAATTCGTGCTGCAAGGCTCCACCAATACACGTTATTATCTATATGCGTATACTTTGGTTTTATTAACTAATAATATGATTAACAACAATTGGGCGGTGGATAATGTGCTATACGTATGATCGATTTATATAAATGGACAGCATTGATGTGTCTTTGAAGTTGAAAATTGAACAGTTTCACGTGGGAATTATTATATGAAACGGGGTTATTGTAAAATAAATTGAAAATACTGGATACGACAACGTTTGAACAGAAACGGAAAGAGAACCAATGTTTTTAATTTTGATTTTGATTGCTGAGGTAGGCATTGGTCTTTTCATGCATGTAGACACAAATCAACTTTTGTTTAACAAAATTGTTTTTTTTGTTTAATTAATATCCGACGAATTTTCGTCAGGGATATGATTTAGTGACAGTCAAGACACTTTGTAGTTCACATTCCCAATTCTCTTGAACTTGAAATTAACCAAATGGTATTACAATTTTCACTTCTCAAATTTAGAGTCTTATTACAAAATATCTTAAATGAGTTTGTCTATTAAAAAAAAATACTTTTTTATATTATCATGATATATTTAATTAAAATCAAACAGGCTCGAGGTCGGATTTCGTTTGTTTGATTTCAAACCTCAAATTGAAAATTTAAAAAACTTCTCTTGTTTAGTAGGATTTGTAAACGAGTTGAACATTTAACAAGTATTTAAGTTTTATGAAACTTGGTTTGATTCTTTTTAATTAAACTTGAGTGTTGAGTCGAATTCAAGCGTATATATTAAGTTTGCTTTTGCTGAATGTTTAGCTAAATAGCATTAGAATTGTCTCGATTAATATTTTAATTAAATATGTATTTCATATGATTAGATAAAATTTTATTTTTTAGCTAAATATTTACGTGAAAAAAGTAAAGGCAACATAAACACGGAGCTGATGTCAACGGTGTCACGTTGGATCTGGTGAGGTCTAGATGTGCTCTTGGCATCACGCTCGAAAGAATACAAAGGCTAACACATCATCGTTACCAGCCAACAATAGTATAGAGAGAGAACCCTGAACCCTGCACCCGAGGGTGACACATGGACACTATGATCTTGTCACCAATGCCGTCATTGGTTACCACGCTATCTACACCGCCTCTTCAAAAAAAACCGCTATTAGATCAACAACAGTACTGACCTGTATTAACACATCGTCAGCATTGTTACTAGCACAGTAACACGGATCAATTCCGCATTAGAGTTGCCCAAAATTGTCAAAAGTGGAGTTTGAATATATCAAACTAAGTTCAAGTTCAGTTGGAGTTTACTCTGTATGATATGGGCCTTAACTAGGCCCAACTGAAACAATCCAGTTCCTTTCAATCCTCAATCAATTTTCCCGCAAAGTTCTAACCTAAAACAATCCTGAATTTTGAGGCTAACCAAACAGAATGGACGAGGAAAACCTAGTTGACGAAAATTTCCCTCTCTTCTCCAAGCTCCACAGAAGGCCTGAACCCTCCCAAAACCCTATCATCATAACCACAACCTCGGGGCCCGATCCTCAGGATTCGCGAATCGAGAAGGAAACAAGTCCGAATGACGATTCCGCCGCCGGCGACTCCACGTTTGCGGAGCTTGGCCTCGCCGAATGGGCAGTGGATACCTGCAAGGAGCTCAGAATGCTCAAACCAACCCCGGTTCAGCTCCACTGCATCCCCAAAATCCTTGCGGGTCGTGACGTCCTCGGCCTCGCACAGACCGGAAGCGGCAAGACTGCGGCTTTCGCGTTGCCGATTCTGCACCTTCTCTCCGAGGACCCTTACGGGGTCTTCGCGCTGGTGATCACGCCGACGAGGGAGCTCGCGTACCAATTGGCGGAACAGTTCCGAGCTATTGGGTCGTGCTTGCATTTGCGGTGTGCGGTGGTGGTGGGCGGGATGGATATGCTGACCCAGACCAAGACATTGATGACGAGACCTCACGTGGTAATTGCTACGCCTGGGAGGGTCAAGGTCTTGCTTGAGCAGAATCCTGACATTCCCCCTGTTTTCTCCAGGACCAAGGTGATGAACGTGTTTTAATTAGTATTATGTTGAAAATTTGTGAATGGTTAAGCTTTTGGAATTGAGAAGTGTATCGAATGTTCCTATAATGTGGTGATTGGCTCATGTTTCAGTTGCGCAGAGCTGTAGAAGTTTTAGAATCAACTCAGGAATTGTTCAAACCAGTTAGTTTAGCTTGACATTACATATGTGAGGGATTTTAAGTACCATCTCTACTTGAAATGATTGAGTAGCTATATATATTCATTGGACTATGTGTGCCATTCTCTAGTTATTCCGCTAGATTTGCACTTAAAATTGCCCTTTTGTTTTGTTCAGTTCCTAGTTTTGGATGAAGCAGATAGAGTTTTGGATGTTGGGTTCGAAGAAGAACTGAGAGTGATCTTCCAATGCCTCCCCAGAAGTAGGCAGACTCTATTGTTTTCTGCTACAATGACAAGTGATTTACAGACATTGCTTGAGCTTTCTGCAAATAAGGCATACTTCTATGAGGCATATGAAGGCTTCAAGACGGTTGACACTCTCACTCAGAAGTACATTCTTATACCCAAACATGTGAAGGATGTGTATTTGGTACACATTTTGTCTAAAATGGAAGATATGGGTATGCGCTCTGCAATGATATTTGTCTCCCAGTGCAGGTATACTTTCTGGCAATGCAGTTTCATAAGCAGTTCTTGTCCGTTCTTAATCTTATGCAATGCTCCTAGCATCAATGATCTATCATAAATGTTGCTCCTTTCTGTGCTTCAGTATTGACACATTGCTAGACATTTGCTTCTTTGCAAAAGATCCAAAACATTAAACATGATTTTACATAATGCATTTATGTTCCTAGTTACATTTGTATGTATCATATGTGTAGGTTTCTTTAGTTTGTAGATGTCGAAATCCTGATGATCGGTATGTGACTTGAAACTTGCTGTTTATCTTTGTTGGGTGGATGCAGAACATGTCAACTTTTAGGTTTATTAATGGAAGAGCTTGATCAGAAAGTTGCAGCATTGCATTCATACAAATCCCAGTCTCTTAGGCTATCTGCAGTACATCGATTCAAATCAGGACAAGTTCCTGTATTGATTGCAACTGATGTTGGCAGTAGAGGGTTGGATATTCCAACAGTTGATCTTGTTATCAACTATGATATTCCAAGGTTAATTCATTTGAACCTTATTTTTAAGTTACTTTATTTATAATTATTTTCCTATATAATTTAATTGTGAGCCCATTACAGATATCCAAGAGACTATGTCCACCGTGTAGGGCGTACTGCAAGAGCAGGGAGGGGAGGTATGGCAGTGAGCTTTATTACCCAGGTAAATATTAGACCTGTTTGGTATAGTTTTAGACTCTAGACAATTTGTTTTCTAATTTGTTGTTTTTGATGATTTTCTAACGTTCATCATATGGATTTCACAGAACGATGTAGTTCTGATTCAGAAAATAGAAGCTGAACTCGGGAAGCAGCTAGAAAAATTCGATTGCAAGGAGGACGAAGTGCTTGAGGACATCACAAGAGTAAAGATTCTTTCCCATACTTGTTTGGTGAATTTATCTTGGTTTTCTTGACAAGATTGTTTGTATCTACTTCAAATCTCAATCTAGTTGTCATTCAAATCTCAATCTATCTCCATTCCCACTCGTTATGCTCAGGTTTACCAGGCCAAACGAGTAGCTGCGATGAAGATGAACGATGATGGATTTGACGAAAAAGCAAAAGAAAGGAAGAGGCAGAAACAGAAAATGCTAGCTGCTAAAGGACTAATGAAGAAAAAGCGCAAGAGGAAAAGAAAAGAGTCTGCTAATTAGTAAATTAGTACTCAGCTAAGTCTTGATTATTTTTTGATCGACCCATAAATTTTATATTTTGACATGAATTGTTAATCTGAAACAGCCTAATCAGGAATCCAATGTGACATATGTTGTTGACATTTTTTTCTGTGTAATCACCGTTATTTAAATATTTTGTTTATTATTGAATCGAGAATCAAACATTTGTCGAACAGTTATTTTTTATCGAGTTTTATCACGATTAATTTATGGAGTTTAATTTTATGTCACGTAATTAACATTTTCTCTGCCTCACAGTAAGTTCATGACCATATATGAAATAAAAATAAATATCAGAAATCCAAGTACTGCTATAAATGCACCTGCACCACCTGAGATAAAGTCACCGCCTCTTGCTTGATTAGCTGAAAAGCCTCACCTTTATTACACTCTACAGTCTACTTCCACCGAAACGATGTTGTCTGATACCGCCTCCGCTTCCGCCGCCGGAACCGGTAAGGCGAAGAAAATCAT